>VYXC01001150.1:254723-321916 GCA_013397175.1 Platysteira castanea | reverse complement strand
TTCTTCTTCTTCTCCTTCCCTTTCCCTTCTCTTTTTCCCTACTTTGCTCTGTGTTCACAAGTAAAAAGATCTGTTTTCTGTCTAAAAGTGGTTTCCTGGCCTGATTTGAATGCCTGGTAACATGAAACACAGCTCAGTATTTACAGGCTACTTATTTTAATGCAACAGTAAAATAAATTGGTATGTAAAATGCATATGTACTAAACTGCCAGCAGTATCTCTTTCCTTCAGGCTGCAATAACTCCTGTATGAATTGTTTGTTGTCCCAAATCTCTCTTCAGTCTTTGGGCTGCTCCAGAGCATCACTCTCTTGTGGATGTAAATAAATGATGACTCATTAACAGACTGATGCAAACAAGTGTATTTTACAAAGGAACAAAACTGAAAACTGTGCTCCTTGCTCCCTACCTGTATATATAGCAGTAATGATATTGAAATAGGCCAAGGTATTTTTGGAGTGAACAGATCTTTATGCCATAGTTCATTCTGTGTTCCTACTGCAAACTTCTGAAATGTACATTTACCACTGTCTTGAGTGACATCTCCTGGAGAAAGTAAACATGGTCATTCCCAGAAATTTGCTAGTGAACTCTGACAAGAGATTTGTAGATTCCATTCCTGCAATTCTGGTCTTGGAAATGGGAGATTTATGCAGTAATTTTATTTCCTTTTCAAGTAAAGCTGAATCAAGATACAGAGATTTTCTTCCTCTCACAATAATGCTGGCTGAGTTGACTCAAAGTGCTTGTCTGGTGACATAGTAACAACCATAAAATCGTGTAACAATTTGTCTTTATAATTACATCTTTTGACTAGATGTCTCATGACAACTATGTAACCTTACCCTTCTTCAATGGCACGGGGGTAAATCAGAAGCAACTCTGCAGAAACACACAGAGCATAGCCCGACAAAACTTGTCCAAGGAAAAATCAGGCTAATGCCCTATGAAGAATAAACAGATGATATTAATGTAAACTGGAAGGAAGAGATGACTTTTCCCCGTGCTATGGTCTCCTGAACTCTCTGGCTATGCCTTTCTGAATTATGCAGTGCACAGTAAAACTACTGCAGCATGGTTTACAGCTAGAAACTGGATTAAATAAACATACTGCCGTCCAAGGTGTATATTCCAGAAACCAAGTTAGCTAAACTAAATCAAACTTTGATATTTCACTACTGTGCACCAAGGACATGTACATAAGGTGAGAAGTGGTAACAGAAGGGAGAGTTCTTAAATTTCATGTGCTCACAGAAGGCAAAAGTAGGTTTAAAAAATAATGCATCATTAATCTCTCAACTCATCTCTTAGATTTCAATTTTATTTTATTGATCATGAACCTGAAGATAAATTCTTCCAAGAAAAATATGATTGATTGTTTTATTTTACTCTTTCTATTTTTTTTCACAGAGCTGTTGCATACTGCTACAGGAGGACTAGATGATCCCCAGATGTCCCTTCCAACCTCAAGAATTCTGTGACTCTGTGAAGAAAAGCAGGCAAACCTGAGATATGAAGAAAATATATATAGTTATATTAGCAATTAGGTGAAACTGAAGGAAGAAGAATATATTAGTACAATAACCCTTAAATTATCAAGAGAATTCTGTAATAAAATCTTTCTTCCCCTTCCCCAAAGGCGATCACAGTGATTATTCACAGTCACTGGGCTATCACAGAGGGTAACTTTGGTTCTAGTCGCTGTTTTTAGCCCCTATTTCACCTTACTCAGAGTAAATGCTCTCATACAATAAACTGACCAAAGAGGAGCTAGAAACTAAATCTTTGTTCATAACTAGACTCCAGAATATCCATAGACAGAACATTCAAATGAATCACATATATTTAGGTAACTCCATGAATTGAAAATATTTCTAAGACATCTAATAATTCTATAGAATAGTTTCTAAGACAAATAATTGTTCCTTCTCTAATTACCCAGACAGAATTACATATACTGAATTAAAGAATTTTACATGCAGGGGAAAAATTGCCATTGTGTTTCAACTGATATGAGTGAAAAAGCCCAATTTCCTTTTGTGCTGTGTCTGCTCTCTTTATGTTACTGCACAGCAACGGGATCAAGCCTGGGCATGGGTTTTGATGTAGAAATGGATCATCTTTCATTTAAATGTGGCTCATTTCTTGTAAAGTTTTTTAGGTTGTTGCATAGAAGATGAACCAGTCAGATGAACTACTATTTAAAGTGACTCCATTAGCTAAATTCAGCATTTTAAAACAAGTCTGAGTCACCACTGCCTTCTATATTTTTTATTTTTGCTGTCATGCCAGTCTGAGAGCACAATATGGTAACTTTAAATGATCTCAGAAGCAAAAAGCGTAAGTTGCCTCCAAAAATCATTTGCTGTGTGAGTGTTGTGTCAAAGCATACTATATTACAGCCCACTACAGTACAGTTTTTATTTCTGAAAACATATCAGAAGAAAATATTAGACAAGAGTCTGAAACTATAATTCATGTAGAGAGAAACAAATGAATTAATAGGAAATTTAGGAGTATTTAAAGTTGCAATTTCAATTATAATGATTAAATTAAGTGCATAACTTTAGGTTCCTAGCTGAGGTGCTCTTCATAACTGAGGGTCCATCTACATCTCTCCATCTTCTACACTGGGAACAAAGAGAAGGTTATGTCTCTCAGTTCTAGGCCCTCTAAATCAATCCTAAGTCATTCACCTTTGGCTACAGAGGGAAAATAACAGATTGGGTGAGTATGTGTTCCCACTCTGTTTCCCCCCGTTCCCAGTCAGCTATTTTTGAAAGTGTAATTTGAAGGTTTGTTGAGATGATTCAAGATTTTACTTAAAAAACAGTATGTTTAAGCCATAGCAGGTTGGCTGAAAATTATAAAAAACCTCAGAAAGTCAGGTTCACAGGTTTAAACAGAAAGCAAAAGATTTGGAGCTTAATACCTTTGACTGACTTAGAAATTTCCAGTTATGATACTGGCAAATCCACTTAGCAAAATCCATAAAGAACTATGCCAGTGTCCTGGCCTTGCTAGCATAGGGTTAGTTTTCTCCATACATCTCATATGGTTCCATGTTTTGAATCTGAGACCAAAACAGTCCTGATGACATAACGATGTTCTAGTGTTTGCTGACCAGTGCACAGCATCAAGGCCTTTTCTGCTTCTCACTCTGTTCCCCAGGAGATTCACAATCTATTGGGAGGAGTCACAACTTGGCAGGGGACCTGAACTGACCAAGGAGATGTTCCATACCATGTAATTTCGTGCTCAGCAATAAAAGGGAAGAGAAGAGGCTTTGAGGGTTAATCACCTTTTGCTAGGGAAGAGGATGGGCATCCGTCCACTTGTGGGAGGTGGTGAAGGATTGCTTTTGCATCACTTATTTCTGTTTATTTCTCTTTTCTTCCACTTACCATTCACTTCTTAAACTCTTTTTTTCCTTGACTTCCCAGTTTCTTGCTTTTACTCTTCCTTTCCTCTTCCCCTGTTCCACTGGGGATATGAGGGGAAAGTGAGTAACAGGCTGTGTGGTGCTTAACTGACCATGGGTATTAACCCAAAACAGCCTGCAAGTTTGAAGAACTACACTGGCCCAAAATCCAGAGATTTTTGAAAAAGTTATGATTTTGCGTAATTATGTTTTCCTAATTTCAGAATCGATAAAAAGGTTTGGGTCGGTTTTTTTTTTTTTGGTGTTTTTTGTTTTTTTGGTTTTTTGGGGTTTTTTTGGTGTTGTTTGTTAGCTGCTGTTTTAGAAAATGGAATCAGATAGACAGCTGGAACAATAATAGCTTTTCAGTTCATGGAAACAGAGCATTAGATAGTCATGTGAATCTTTATAGAATATACCATGTATCAACAGATATGGATCAAGACTACAATATCTGACAATGTTGCAGCACCAAGAGCTGTCAGAATTATCAGTAAGAATACAAATTCCCTTTTTATCTGAACAAAGAGCTGGTCAGGGGTCTGAGGAAGAATATACTTTTAAATCATGCTGCCAAATACACCTTCCCACTGTGTTGCAGGATCCTCTTCAAAGTCTCACTCCACAGCATTTGCTACTGAAGTACAGAGTAGGACTTTTCTTTCACCTATCTAGTGTAAAGTATTCAAGACACTTGCTGTCTTCAAAGAGCATTGCAGGCTTTCAGCAAATGATCATCCCCAGCATGTTTTGTCCAGTTTCTATTACCAGCTCTCAAACAATAAAATTGATGTTGCAAGACAAGGACTCCAGTGAAGGGTGAGGAGTAGGAGCTGCACTCATACTGCTTCTTTCAGTATGTCATGGTTTAATCCCAGCTGACTAAGCACCACGCAGCCACACACTGAATCACCCCTGGTGGGACGGGGAGAGAATCAGAAGAGTGAAAGTGAGAAAACTTGTGGGTTGAAATCAAGACAATAAGTAAAGCAAAAGCCACTCATGTAAGCAAAGCAAAACAAGGAATTAATTCACCATTTCCCGTTGGCAGGCAGGTGTTCAGCCATCTCCAGGAAGGCAGGGCTGCATCACATGTAACGGTGACCTGGGAAGACAAACACCATCAGTCTGAGCACCCCTCACTCCCTCCCTCCTTCTTCCCCACCTTTAAATGCTGAGTGTGACACCTTATGGTCTGGAATATCCTTTTGGTGGCATCTTCCACTACTTAAAGAATACTTTAAAAATTCCCTCTGTCACCTGGAAAATTTGTGATGCAAACTTAGATGATGCCACACCATGGATTGTGTGATAAAGATAATAGTGAATTCTCTAATAATGACATCCTTTGGATCTCAGCTAGAATAAGTATGTGATTCTACAACATTTTAGGTGAAGGCTATAGGATCAAGCCAATGTGGGCCCACACATTCTTCAGATATTTTGTTATAAGAAAATAATTGAATTTTTTTGTGTCTATTTGTTACTCTCAAAGTTCAAGATTCTCTTAAACATTTTGAACATTTTAGAAACAATAGCTCCTTTTGATTCTAAAAATAGAGTGGATTGTTATGCCCTGTGATTCCAATATCAGGCTTTGTAAGAGGATGGAGTAGCTCAGTTCAGTTACTTAAATGACTACTTGAGAAGTGTCTCAGCTAGGTTTAAGGTGTAAGCCAAGGGCAGTGTGAGTCTCTCAAAAATTCGGCACAATATTTACCTCTTTAAAGTGAAGCTCCTGGATGTGAGATGTCTCAGAGAATTTGAAATAAGGTGTTTAAGGTAATCTGGCCTGCTCCAAAACTATCCATATATGCTCCATTTCACTAGACCAGACAGAAACAAATACAAGATTTAGAAAACAAACAAAAAAGGAAACAAGCAAACATATATTTTTAAGCAAATATTTTCTTTTCATAATTACCAGTCATTCTCTAATAGTACTGAAAAGCTTTCAGATCTGAAAAAAAAGCATTAATTGTAGGCAGAGCAGATAATTTATATCTAGCAGATATATTTTGCAGCTGTGTAATTTTAAGAGCTTTCTTGCTTTTCTTCTTCCTTTGTTTTTTTAGCAGACATGATTAGTATTAAACTTTAAAACACTGTAATCTCTATAAATAGTGCTAGAACTTTAAATTTCAAAAATTCTCAAGATTATGGCTACTCAATATCTCTTTTTTTCTGTCAGACTTTTATATAGGTATTGTTGTAGAAAGCACTGCACTATCTTCATCTGGTTGTTTCACAACATGTTTATGAGGTAATAAAAGAACAACTTTTCTGATGGAAAAATCAGTGTAAAGAAAGAAATTCACATCGATTAATTAATGCTACTAATAAAATTATAAATTCACAGCAATCATTAATTTCAGGTTTCCTTCATGATGCATCTGAAGAATTGCATTCCCGGAGGAAAAATCTTCAAAAATTATCTGTTTATACAGCCACCCCAAGTCTTGAAATGAAATGTAAGAAACAAGGGAAAAGTTCTGCTAACGACTCTGATTTGCAGAAGCTACTTGTACCAAAGGCTTAGTCACTTTTTTTCCTTCAGATTTGCTGATGACAAAGAATTCAAAATGTAAACTTTACATGAATCAGGACACCCATGAAAATAAATTATTACAGGGAATCTTCTGTTGATTCATTACAGAGACTTACTACTGTCTTTTCATTTTTGAGCAACAGAACAAGAACAACAGAGAACTTTGCGAAACTTCACCAAAGAAGAATCTCAATATTTTAAGGAAAGAAAAAATAATAAGTTGTTAGACAATAATCTCTCTGAGTACAAATTTAGAACCACAGGATAAAATCACCATAGATAAAGTGCTAGAACTGCAGTGTTTTTACAACGCTTATCCAAAACATCACGATTTATTTAAGGCTTCTTTTTCTTTCTTTCACATGCCCTGTAAAATACTTAATTAGGCAATTCACTGGAATCTCATGTGAGAATTTGAGCCTATGCTTCTATGTAATTGTACAAGCTTATATTTGATACTGAAATGTTTACCACATTTTTATTCTTGTTCTGTGTCAAAGATTGTTTCAAAAGCAATTTTTTTCAATTAATTATATGTTCTTGAGACTCAACCTTTGACTAAGAAATACAGCATCTATTGATTTGGTGGATTCTAAAAGATTGTGTTTTATTCATAGGATGATATTTTATTTGGAGTCACTGCAGTTTATCCACTGAATTATCAATTAATCCCTATCTTCACTGAAATTAAATTATTTTTGTTTTCTTTACTGAATAACTTTAAGATTTCCAGGTTTGTTTGTTGTGGCTATAAAAGATATTTATTTGAAAAGGTATGGAATTATCAACAGCAATATAAACAAGGCAATTCTCTGATAGCATCTATACATTTGCTCATTTTAGCTCATCAAGATAAAGTTGTAAACATAAAGGGAGTCTTTCCAGCTTGCATTTATCAGGTCTCATTAAACTTAAGGAGACCAACAACAAATATGTACAATTATCTGCACAGCCAAAGATAAAACCATAAAAAAGCTAACAGAGATAACATTTCATTTCTGAATTTCTTTAGTTGTCAAGCTATGAACATAAAAGTGTTTATAAAATGGTACATGACACCTGTATGAAGTATGGAAATTCTGGATCCTCTTTTCCTTTTTTAATATCATAAAGACAAAGAAAAAAAGATGAAAACAAAACAAAAAGACAAAAGTCAAAGACAAAAAACCAACCAACCAACCAACCGAAAAACCACAAACCCCCCCCAAAACCCCAAACAAAGAAAGAGCAAAAAAAGTAACACCCTCCTTCCAAACACATGAAGACTTACATCACTTTGAATAAATTTTGGACATTTAGGTTACGTAAACATTTAAAATTACAAGGATACATCTAAACATCAACATTAAAACTTTAGTTTCTTAAGCTGTACTTGAATACTGTGCTTGAGATTGAACAGGATGAATCCCATCTATGAGCAATTTCTCTGTTATCTCGTATCTCCAGACCCTTTGTGCAAACTACACACACAGTCCTAACTGCATTCCTGAATATTTTCAAGAAGTCCAAACTCCATTTTATGAGATGGATAAATTATAATTATTTAATTAATAATGAATAAAAAATAAAAATCGAATTAATGTAGTTCAACAGTTCAGGTGAAAACAACCAGAATGTGGCTGATAGACAATGGTAGACAATCTAGTTTTCCAGTCCAGTTCATCTAAGTAGCACTCCCAGTTTGGTTCACGGCTTTGTCCCAGGCAGAACTAGCTGTGATTTTGTTCTTCCTAGTCTCGGGAAAGCTGTTCCAGAAAACGGGTTGCTTTTGGAACTTTTTTAATATGATGACACTGACAGTCAAAGAACATAGTGAGCTGGAAGAGGGAGGAAAGGGAAAAGGATATGCCAGCGTGCCTTTCTCTCCAGTCAAAGCCTTTGCACATATCAGTTCCATCACAGAGCTGCAGATTGCAGCTTTGGTGATGTGTTCTCGTGCTTGGCCAAGGGCACAAGCTGGCAGATGAGGGTGACCCCAACATGCCCTGACTGATAGGGCACAGTCCCACATGGTCTGAGCACAACAGGCAGTGCCAGGCTCTGGTACAATCTCCAGCACAGCCCACGGCACAGCACAGGATGCGCCAGGACCAAGGGGGTGAGAAAAAAGAGCGGATGAAGGCAAAGGCGGGGCTGGAACTAAGTACACCTGCAGCATACCTCAGGCAGGGACTGAATGCCTGACTCAGGGCTGCCATGAGCTCCTGGTGCCATGGGAAGGAAGCCCTGGGTGAAGCTTGCCAGGGACATTACGGTGTACTGATGTCTCCAGGGCCCTGATGTCCCTATATGAAACAGAAGGCATTTTCTATCTGGAAACAATGAGTAGCTTGCCACTGATCCCCAAGGGGAAGGTGGGCATTTTATGCTTCTCTAGTACTTACTAGAGATTGATGTGCCCTCATTTTTTCAACAGCATTAGTTCCTCAAACCTAAGCTTGTTGGATCAATTGCTTTCTGGATGACTGGAATGGAAGGATTGTAAGTCACAGCTTTTATTTATGGCCTTCGGTATGGATTTGTCTCATATCTAACTGACAAAGACTCTGCTTAGCTTGCAGGTTTCTGAAAAATCCATTCCTTAGGCACTTGGCTCTTCTTTATACCTCATTGGGAGCCAAAACATTTATTGGCTGCTGAATTTTCCAGGAAGTAAGCTGGCAGCAGATGAGGTGTTGCTTCTCTAGTTTAGTGGAACTATGCCTAAGCACTTTTAAAGAACCTGGCTTTATATATGCATCCATAAAAGAAAAAGAGAAAAAGAGAGAAAAAAGAAAAAAAAACCTGAATTCATAAGCTATAAGAGTAAGCATATTTAAGTTTGCAAGGTCTACAGATATTGTGATATAGAGGCCACAAAGAGATGTTTGATAAGAAGAAACTATACCAGACAAGTTAAAGATCAGAAACAGCTTTTTAATTGCCAGCCAAGCTGAATACTGAACAACATAGAGGTACTTTGAACTGTTCTCAGTTACTCATTCAATCAATTAAGGGAAACCTGTTGAGAAAATCTGAATACTGAATTAGTATGAAGAAATTATGATTTGCTTATAGACATTTTGAAAATGGAAAAGATTACTTAAGGCAGGCATTTATTTCAAGTTATTTGCTCAGCTACTGTTGCTCAGAATTCAGTGGGGTTTGCATATGTATCTGAGATATTTCAATACAGGCCAGGGAAAAGTTTGGGTTTTTGGGGTTTTTTGGGTTTTTTTGTTTGTTTGTTTGTTTTTTTTTGGTTTGTTTTTTTTTGTTTGTTTGGGTTTTTTTGTTTGGTTTTTTTGTTTGTTTTTGTGTTTTTTGTTTGTTTGTTTTGGTTTGGTTTGGGTTTTTTTTGTTAAAGCAGGTGCAGGTTAAGGAAAAAAAATCCTTGTATAACGTATAAAATAGCTAGCCTAGGTTACTTGCTGGATAAAAGAAGGTAAAAGACTGGCATTTTTAAAAAGCAAACTAAAAACCTAAGCAAATTGATTAAAAGAAAATTAAAACATCTACATAGCTGATGTACATTTTCAGTAGGAAGGGTCTGATTTGTATCTGTTAGGGTATTTTTTAAAAGTTTTAAGAATAATATACTTTGAAATCCAGTGAGTTCCAAAATGTTCCATGTGACTATGGCAGGATGCAGTCATGCAAAAGGACATCTTTGGAGCATAGCAAGGGAGAAAGAAGTATGAGACAGACTCACCAGGGCTGTGAACCTTGACAGGGGAACAAACAACCCCTACTCAGCAGAAAGTCTTGGAGGGCCAGTAGATTTATGATGGATTTCCTACTTAACTGACAGGAAGTTCTGGCAATCGGTGGCACAAGAAGAAGGACACAAAGACAGGAAAAAGGCATTACCATGGGGAGTGGCAGGCAAAAGCATGCAAAAAGGGCTTGCAGGTGGTCATGTCAGCATAGCGACAGTGATGACTGTTTGCGCCAGGAGAAATGGTACCTTGCCCTGGCTGATCCAGGTACCTCCAGTGATAGCAGTCTCCTCAGCCAAAATGGGCTCCCTGGGACTTTCCTGTGTGAGGCTGCAGGAGGTGTTGGAAAACACCTTCATGTGAAAATTTATGTAAATGTCTTGTATGATGCACTTGTCCATGTGGAGTGAGAAGTAGTTATTAAAGAAAGTAAAAATAAAGAAACCAAACTAAAGAAAACGGAAGTATGTGTTCAGGTGTGATGTGTTACCACAACATAATGTGCTGCTGAGCCACAAGAACAGATCCATGCAGAGCACTAGAAGTGGATTGAACCTCTCCAAGGCCTCCAGCACACACCAGCATCAGTGGTGAAGGTTATGCCTTGGAGCACTTCCAAGACAGCAGTGGCTTTTCTAGGCAGGCAAAGATTATAAGATTGTAGTAAACATTTGCTAACCGAAAGATCCCTTGATTCCCAAACACCTGCCAAGAGGACACTTGTGCCTCCATATGACCCTCTGTTCCTGAGTAAACAGCTGGGGTTTGTGTCCCAGCTGTGCCCAGAGAAAGCTGTGGAAAACCCTGGGCAAACTGCTGTAGCTCAGCAAACAGCTTTGAGCAGGGGTTGGACCAGCTAAGGCCTAGTGGTTGATTCCAACCAAAATTCTTCATCAGTGCTTTTAACAATCTGAACTGAGCTTTTACTGACAGATTAAAACTTTCCCAGTTTATAGTAGAAAATTCTTTGTCTTTTATCATTCAGTACTTCTTACAAATATTTAAGCGTTGGGATCCCAGTGATCTCTGATGTGCCATTCTTAAAATAACAACTAATTATTTTGGCTCTTTGAAGGTGAAACATGGATGAGGAGGCAAAACTCATTTTTGCTAGTCTGAAAGAGCAGAGGCTGTTTTACACACATACATCCTTTTATTGGCATTCCAGCATTCATGTGTAGGCTGTGTCCACGTTCTTCATCTCTAAAGCCAGGACACAGATATTAGATGTTGTGAGGAGCTTTTATATTGCACTTTTGCACAAAAGATATATTTAATTTTCACAACAAGCAAGTATGCATGACATCTTCAAAATATTGGTGACTTTATTCCCTGGTTAGAGAGAAATTGTACCGATCCATTCACTGATTAATCAGCTGGAGACTTTTCCTAGCTATTGAAATGCCAGCGTTGACATTGCAATAAAAGATGCACTTCTGGGTTTATGGGTTTTTTTTCATTTAAGAATGCTAATGAAAATTGAAGATGCCATAGGCCAGCATTTTTTTGTAACTAAATAAAAATACAAAGTCAAGTGAACTACAAAAGGTTCAAGTTAGTTATGAGAAGCTGTATATTAGAAGACTATTATATGCTAGTCAATAAGGAAATTTAATTAAACCATAAACTTTCCAATAGTAGACAAAAGGAATTAGAAATTTATTCAAAAAGTAAAAGCTTCATCAATGAATGCAAAACTTGATATTGAACTAAGAGAAAAAGTATATTAAAGTGTCTAGTTAGGGTTTAAAAAATATGGCAGAATTTCATTTGTACTATATGTAGAACAGCTTTTTAGTTTCTGGGGAAAAAATCACTTTTATTCTGACTTTACATTCACCCATTTTATCAAAAATTCTTAATTTTTAAATAGAAAGAGGTTTATGACTTACTATCAGTATCAGGGTTCATATTCAATACTTTGATTCCTTTTTCAGTCTTAGTTAAATATTCTCTTTCCTACTTTTCTATTTCCACTTTTGTTAAAATGAATTTTATAATTACCTCTATCATAAAATTGTGAGATGGAGGACTTTAGATATAATCATATTTTATTCCATGAAACCACGAAAATGAAAACAAAATTGAAGAATTTTCGTTAAGGAAAAATTCCCATGTTCTTGTGGTTTGTTCACAATACATAATTTTATCAATGATGTTTCATTTTAGAAGCTCAGCCTGAAAGATGAAGAAAAAATCTAGTTTGCAACCATGTTACAGTAATGTCCTAGGCATGATTCAGAAAAGGCAGAATTTTAGTGGTGTGTAATATCTTAGTAAACAACAAGCCACCTTTTTACATTGATAATTAATAAAGTGTGGAATTGTATTCTTTGGGGTTTGCAAGTCAGAGAGATGCTTATCGAGAATAACAACATATTCCTCATTATCAAGTTTCACACATATTTGGTTTTCACTGAGTCTCATTTCCAATTTATTGCAAGATGTTGTATACATGTTTGAATAGTATTCAAAGGCAACTAATATGATTAGAGACAATCAGAATTGTTTATCTCTGAACTGAAGACCAACAACATTGAAATCTTGCAAATCAGCAGATAATGACAACATAGAAACCCATTCCCTGTTCTCCTACATCATTCCTTGCATTCTGTGCATCTAGAGGAGCTGAGAATGCAAAGGAGACTGGGAGGGGAGAGGTTGCGAAGAATTGCCAGGTTGAAATTCCTCTGGAAAACTCCTAAACACATGTGACTTCAAGGAACACAACTGTAGCTCTGTAAAACTTGCTGAGAAATTAAACAGATTTTAAAAAATTAAAATACATTTCAATTAAAACACACAAAGTTTTAGTATCACTTTAGGACGAAATAAACTGTCACTATAACCAAAGATATATCCCTCATTCCCTCAGTTGCTTGCCTCTAGCTTCTATCATCTTCTAAATGCCAAGTGCATGAAGTTCCTATAGCTGCTATGATCAACTGGTCTGGTTAAAAATATTTTTGTCCCCGGGGATCACTTTTCTCAGCAGCAGCTAAAATTCAGGAAATGAAAGGTGCATATCCATAATCATTTCAACAAATCTAAATTGAGACTGCTGTGATCTCAGCTGCCTTTTCCATCCCCAGCTGTGCACTCTCCTGCCTTGCACTGGCACTATGTCTTGTGTAATCATGTATGGAAACATTATGGGAGCTGAACAGATGAAAATTCGCAGAGTAGAAGAAATTTTAAAAAAAAGAAAAGAAAACACTTGTTAGTCCTTAGCTGAGTCAGTACCTGAAACAGTTTATGATGTGGGTGCCCAAGCCCTCAGATAGTAGAAATTAGGGAGAGGGATAAATATTAGGAAAAAATGAGGACCTTGACAGGCTATAGAGTTTAGAGATTACCTTCCTGAAGCAGAATATGAAGACATTATTTTTAGATCTGTGGCTAAAAGAAGGCAGAGTTCAGATAAATATAATGCAGTATAAATACCTAGGTATTTTTTTTTTTTGTTCTGTTACAGTTCTGCATGAAACTGAAAAATGGGGGTGAGATACTGGGCATCAGGTGATACAGGGATATCAACTGGGATATCAACCAGTTTGAGAGGGTGGCATAAGGCTCTGTGTTGAATCAGAGCACCATGATGCCCCTTTGGCTTACACTAGCAGCAAAATTCCCCACTAGCAAGAACTTAGATTATAAATTCAGTTTTGATGTTGCTATTTTTAAACTAGGACCCCTATAGAAACCTAAACACCTTTAGTCTTCATTTCATCAGACTATAAAAAGGAAGTGATATTGAACTCTCTTCTCTCCCCTTGCAAAGTAAAACACTCCTGAAAAAACAACACACTGGCCATTTGTGTTTTCTTAGAGTAATGCCAGTATTTCCCAGCTTCAGGCATGAGGAGAGAAAAATCCCTGCTCACTTTTAGTTTCAGATCACCTTTGCACTGTTATGGACTTGCCAGGCTGTTTACAGCAGCTTTGAGGCTAGTTTGCACTTGGTGTGGGAACAGCATCACGAAAAACTGGCCCTCCATCTTCTAATAAAACTAAAGCTCTACGATCAAGTTTTTCGGTTGCAGCAGCTGCATCAACAGAGCAAAAAGAAAATTAAGTGTAGAAAAAAGACAGACGTGGAAATACCACCCTTATTCTTTCATGAATTTCTACTACCTATTATCTGCTTAATTATCAATTCCTTTCTGCTCACTTTAGTGACAATATCAGCTGCCTAGCGTGGTAGGAGACATGAACATCCCAAAATGATGTTAAGTAGGCAAGCTAAACTATAATACTTCATGAAATATTTCCTATTTAGGCAAGAATATGGCTGCATTTGATCTCATTGAAGTCCCCAAACTCTCACTTCACAGAGGTTGACGCAGGCTCTAAATCAACGAAGCTGAGGACATGTTGCTTTCTAGCAATCTGTTCCTTCAAGTTAAAAACAGCTGAACATGATCTTGCTAGGTCCCAGTGTGGTGCTGTGGCTGAGAGGGCTAACGTGGCTGCATAATCGGGGGAGTACTCAGCTGGAGTGGGGAGGTTATATTACTGACATAACAGCATAAATGTTTATGTTTACTCTGAGACTGGAGGTGCAAACTGTAGTATACACATTCCCTAGAGAGGCAGCTATTCTGCATGACTACAACGTTTAAGAGAATGGTGAGAAAACGAGACTGTTTACCACAGCAGGAAGAAAACAACTCACACAGATTTAGATGCCAAACAGTAAGACGCTAGGAACTGAAAATACTGACGACTGCAGTGTTTTTGTTAGTCTCATGTCACACGTACAAGCTTTTCCTACAGCAGATTGAATAATGGATGAGGAACAAAAAAATATGCGTACAGCGAGAAATGTATATTTCTGTATTGTATCTGGACTTACTGCTCTCTTTAGCCTTCTTGGAGAAAAGGTTTTTATACACAACAGTTAGTTTAGAAATACTTAGTAAATACACAAGAAGAACACATAAGTTACACAGGAAGAAGAAAGAGACAAAACACTGCTATATTTAGATACAAATGTGTGTAAAGAAATACAGAACATGCAGAGTTTGAGTGACTATTTCAAGCGTCTCTTCATGTTCCTTTACCCCAATGGAAAGAAGCACTCCCTTCTTCTGAATGTGGTAACAATGCCCAACTCTGACATCAGCTTTTCATCAATCATCTCTATTTACAGACAGGAACAAACAAACAAACCACCTAAGCCACAGTAAGGGAACCACTTGCTGCAGGCAGTTCAGCAGGGTAATGAATGATGATGGAAATACTCAGAAATCCCAACCTTGTTTTCCCAGGTTAATACTTACCCAGTAGACCATGCTGGTTCTGTGAGATCACAAGTGCATTTTGTCTTTGAAGCATGTTATCTCTTACCTTTGAAGGGGCTTCTTTTAATAAAATACAAATCAAACACATCTAAAATAAATCAAACACATCAAGGCTTTGAACCAGATCCCAAGTGGTCCTGATAACATACTCTGCATTTAAAAATGTGCTGATAACATGATTTACATTTACAAATTCTGCTAGTCTCAGTGGGAGTTAAGGATAGTCAGGGTCTCACTCAGGATTTGAATCCAAAGATAAAAATTCAAAACTCCCAGCATAACCCCCCAAAAAACAACACATGGGGCACGAGGGTGAACGGTGGAAATACACTGTGAGCTTACTCTGCCCCTTATATTGAAAACAGCAGCTGGCCACGGGCACAGTCTGAGTGCCTCATCTTTTAACTGTAAAGGGGTAAAATTAGACCCTCAGGCTTCCTATTCTTAAAAGTCAAAGATGCTAATGATGTGTCTGCCTACCAATGCCATGAAGAATGCAACTGCTGAGACCCTTTCTTTGAAGCAAAGTACAATTCAAAAACTTTCATTTTGCCATTGAAAATCCCTGCTAAAGCTCTGACAAATTTTCTGACCTCACATACAGCGCTATAATGTAATCCTAGTGGGAGCATCAGAAGTTCAAAATCCACCAAACCTGATAAAAGACTTAACATAATGGTGACTTCTATAATTAAAAAATAATTTCGGCACAACCTCAAACCCAAAATATGCCATTACCTGCCCCTTTATCCATCAGGCAGGATATAATTAGTCTATTCAGTAATTTTTAAAATGGACATCTCCACACTCTTCCACAGATACTGAAAGATCCCATGGTCCTCTGCTGAAATTTTTAACACCTTTAGTTTGAACTATGGTAAGCACAGATGATTGCCAAATTGAAGACTGTTTACAGCTAGTGCACTGAACATCTTTTAGAAAAAAGGATGTTTCTGAAGAAGGATTGTAAATTAGATGATAGCAAGGTTCTGAATGTGCAGTTCAATGTCAAGATGTTACATCAGCCAAAGCAATTTGAGCTGGTATTCATTTTTTTTCCAAAAATACCATTTATAGCTAGTAAACAAGGTTATTGGCTCAGTGAAATACTTGTTGCAATTGAAAATATCATATTGAATCATCTGATGATTTAGGCATTCACCTTATATTACAAAAGGTTTTAAAAGATGAAGAATAAAATTCACACTGAAAGGTGACAATAAGAGAAACGGAACCACCAATTTTCTGTCTCACATTTGGCCAGTCTAAAAACGAAAATAATAGCCTCATTAGCTGTCAGTCTTCAGAGGTATGAAATTCATGTTAAGGATCTGTACCTACTGTGTGTGTTATCGAGAACACAAACCACCAGGAATAACGATTCTGCCTAATTTAAAATCTTTGTGTCAAAAGAAGAAATGAAAAATTGGACATGACAGAGGCGAATGAAGCTGTCGTTCTTTTAATTTTATTTAACTCATCGTAAAAAGCTTTCTTACCCTCTGTTGTTTTTTCTCTAGATTTTTTTCTTATCCAACAGCACCACCTTGTGACAGTACAGAGTTTAGTGTTAGGGTTTCCACACACCCCCGCCTCAACAAAAGCTTTCTTTAGTAACTGGGGTAGATAAAATGCTGAAAATGTTAAGTATTATCAAGGATGCGAATAAACACCACACCAGTGAATCAGTGGTCCCTAGATCTTCAGTCTATAGTCTTTAGAAAAGTTTTCTGGTGCGAAGATGTCTTTTTTAATATGAATATACAAGAATATACCTACCTATATTAAAATCAGTATGCTTAAATATTTATAAATACATATTTAACCGGTATTTAGTGCTGTAAAACAAATGCTTAATCTCTAGTTGTTTCTTTAAAAGAATGATTGTTATTGCTTTGGTGATGGTTTCTGCGACTATGTCTGAGACACGGGTGCCCTATGGAAGGTTAAGATCTCTGTAGGATTTCTCACTGGCAAGCTATTAGTAGCATCACACCCTAGTAGCACCATTTTGGACCTCCACTCTGAGGTACCACATTCTGTAAATCCCCTGTTCAGGGAGCCCAAGACTGTGTTTTCTGTCTATTAGCCAAGGGCCAAAATCTTTTACTGGCTTTTGCATGCTCTCTCTCTCCAGCTTAATGAATATTTACCCAGATTAAGCACAGTGGAACTGATCGAGCAGGGTGGACTGAAATTACACCATTGCAGAACATGTCCTTAGTGCATTCCCATTGGAAATGGTGAGGCAAAGAATGAAATTGAGTCTTGGTTTCCTATATCCTAAATGGATTACTTAATCACTGAGCAATCAAAGAGGAGCAGGTCTGAGGCCCGTGCTGGCTTAAATCCAGTAGATATTCTGTGAAAGTATCCGTGAAATGAGACCAGGAAGCGGAGATTATTTGTGAATATGTCAGGTACAAAAAAAGAACTAAAAGTCTCTGAGTGCTTCCAAGACAAAGGCATTTCTGCACATGCTTGTTAGAAACTTCTTCAGAAAATACATATGAACAAAGGATGATAGGAGTAAAGAAGCTGTTTGGATTGAATTTTGAACTCCAGTTTTGAAATCTAAAATGTCAGCCAAGAAAGGAAAAGACAACCAAATAACTTTACAAGTCTTCCTGATTTTTTATATAAACTAGAAGTATTAGGCAAGAATTCATTTCAGGGGAAGTTTTCAATGCTGTAATGCTGAACTTAGTTTCGTCTAATTCTGGGAATTTCATAAATTTCTCACTTTCCTGCTCTTCTTTTACTCCATTTATAAAAAGAAATTTCGGTGCAATTTAATATGATTTTTATATTTTCAAACTTTCAAGTGAAGGTATGCCGTAGAATTTTATTAAAAGAAATGGTAATGCCCAGAACAACACAAAATAAAACTTTCCATGTTTAGTCATTCTTAATGAATAGATCTTGTAAACCGTGTGGCTCAAGGTAACATACTGTGGGTCAGGACCTCTGGAGAACTCGCCAGCTGTATCACAACTGCCCTTGTTTAACAACTTCATTAGACCACTTAGAAGGGAACAACCATTATGTTAATAGTATTTGCAGATTGCACTTATTCAAGGGACCTTTCAAACCCTACCAAGGACATAATTATAACAAAAGTCAAGCTGGAAGAGTTGAGTAAATGGATATACAAACCAAAATGAGACTTTGAAAGAAAAAAAAGCCACTACATCTAAGGAAAGATGAAGGTCTGAAACTCTTACTTTGCAATCAATAGGAGGGATAAAACATAAAAGTTACATAGATCAGGAAGCAATGTTAGGCAAAAATTTGAAATCAATTTATAACACGAGATGACAAAAACCAAATGTAGTGTAATTTATAATACCATGCAAAAGAACCATTGAGTCACAGAACACAGAAATGACAGCTCATCTCTGGTACTTCATTCGAGAGACCATCTCTGAGTCTGGGGTAAAAAAATCTATAGAAAAAAATTCTAGAATAAAAAATTGAATAGGCAGTAAATGTGTGGCTCATGTTTCATGAAAACTTATAATGCAAAGAAATCTATGTTATTGATAAACAGCCCTTCTTGTACTTGCTGGCTGTAAGCATTGGTTCTTTGGGCCAAGTGGTTCCGTCTGCATGCATCCACTGTGCTTGGACTAGCTATGGTCTCTCAGATGGTGTTTGACACAGCTCACAGAAAAGCAATAGCTATAGGCTGCTCCCAGTAGACCCTTTGGATGTGATTTCCTGCTCAGTGATACGGACACATTGTAGACTTTGCCACTTGCCTGCTAGAAATGAGAACAGGCCCTGGCATCTTGTAAAATAAGACTCTAGCACTATATGACCAACATCTTTCACCCTTTCTTATTTACCATTAAAGACATAGCCTTAGCTAAAAATACATTGCTAAGTGCATTGGTCCCAGGGAGTGATGCTTAGTCCTAGGACAAGTGATGAGAAGTAGTTTGCAATGACTTGCAATGACACTCTTCAAGGCTTTCTGTAGCAACGAAAGTGATTTTTTTCTTCCATAGAAAATTAGATGCTACCTACTATGGATGAACTCTACAGCACTGGGTCTTCTGGCCTCATCCACCATTTCTGTGACAGTAAGACAATTATTTTTGGTGTATTTTGTATATTTTTTTAATTATTATTATTTTTGCACTCCAGCTTAATGTGTACAAAACACTGCAAAAGCAGTGCTGCATCCCGCCAAAGTATTTTTTATATAGTATGAGTCTCTTGTATGTGTTGCGTACCTGTGGTGTGATATAGGGAGCAGTAAACGTGCCAAACCTGCTGGGACAGTTTTGGAGCACTGTGTAACGTGGGGGTCAAATCACACACTTATGTTATCTTGTTTGCATTGCATTTTGTAGCTACTGCCTTGGCTCAGAGATTGACCTATGCGTTATTTAGGAATATTCTAGTTTCATGAACCCAGGAGAGCCCCCAGGAGTGAAATAAAATGTTTATGGCTTAGGCAATCACAGGAGCAGGTCCCAATCCAGTAGAGGAGAGCTAATGATTATTTAGCAACATATCAATACCTACTTTGAAAATACCATCTTTAACAAGAATAAAGCCAGTTTTACTAGTAGCATGCTATATAAAAAGAGTTTCTGATGAAGTAAATAGTGGTTCTAACTTGACAAACCCAATAAAACTGAGCATCTCTGTAAATAGGGTCAGGTGACACAGAAGTTTTACCCTCGAATTCTGGGCAATACAAGCTGTGCACAACCTAGAAGTGCAGGAGAGATTCTCCTCAATAAGTTATTAAAAAGAGATCATCTCTTCAAAGGGTCAAGGTGCAAAAACCCATATGTATTATCTGAAATGGTAACAGAAGGTGAGACTCAGAGTAATAGTCTCATATTTTTAAATGAAAATATAGATCGAATGTCTCTGTTATGTCAAAACAACCCAAACAACAAAACCAAAAGTGAAAAACCCCTTGCTGAAGAACTCCAACAGCATATTGAATAAATAACTGGAAATTTGAAATAATTTCTTTTTTTTGAAAGCACCTTAATATTATCACTGCAAGGGATAGTCTTTCCACTTCTATTAAAAATTGTTACAGTTCATTCTATTAAAGTGAGCAGCCTGTTTAACTAGCTCTTTCAATAAAAATTGCCTACTCGTTAAAAATATCAAGATATATCTGAAATTAAACCTATTGTTTTAATTAAAATGCTGCTTAAAAGTCAGTGTAATTCTGGTTTTTTACATTTCACTATCCCTTTCAGAACATACACACATAAATATATATGTGTGTATATATATAAATGTTATTTCAGAAAATTAGACCTATTAGTCTACTAATGCCAAGAGATGCTATTAAAATGTAGATTTTCAAAATAATCCATAAAACTNCCTTGATGGGCCATTAACAGGAGATAGTCCAGGAGCCAGTTATCTGTGAGTAATGCAGGAAGGCCTTGATGGGCCCATTAACAGAAAATAGTCCAGAGGGAGGAGGAGGCAGGGAGCACCACCCTGCCTGGTCTCAGCAGCTCATGAAAATGGTAAAAGAATACTTTTTTGGGGCCTATTTTGCACTATAACCTATGACATCCCCTTAGATTTTCAATCATCTCGACTAAATAAAAAGGTAATTAATGAACTCTCATTGGAAACAAACAACCCCCTCCTTCAAATTTTGAGTGATTTTTTTCTTAAAAGTTGCATAGGAAAGAAAATAACCTGCAGTTACTATGCCTTGATGTGCAGATTGTTGCCAGATCTTTAAGACTCAAATTAAGTTAATTAATCAAACTCAAACTTAATTTTCTCAGTCTGTCATAGGTCAAATCAAAATTAGAAATATTATTGCATAAGTGTACTAAAAGTAAACAAGGTGGTGCCAGAAACATTGCACATTTTTTTTTTTAATAACAGCCAAATAATAAATGTGGGATAAAAGCTGAAAATTTATTTTGGTTACAACAATTTCTGTGTTTTAAGCTTTGAAAATCACTTTCTAAAAGTATTTCTTTCTAGAGAGACTCATACTTTCTCTATCTCTAGTCTAACTTAAATCCTAACTAAATTTTTTTTCCTGAGTTTTCAGGTACTGTGTTAATTCACTTGCATCGTACTGATATTTAATATATCAATATTTAACTATAGAGAGTCACAACTTTTTCTGTTTTAATATAAGCAATATATAAGTATTATATTTTCTTTCAAGCTTTGTACATATTATAAATATTTTAATTACGTATGATAGAGAAAAAAGTTAGAAAATTGACAGTGAAAGAGCCTAAAATAATTTGTTTTGAAAGGTACTCAAACGAAGCACATGTAGTGTCAGACAGATAGGAAGGCCCTGCTACACTCATTTTTCCAAAGAAATTCAGTATTTCAGTGAAGAAATGTTTCCTCATATCCAACCTAAACCTCCCCTGGCACAACTTGAGGCCATTTCCTCTTGTCCTATCTCTTGTTACCTGGGGGAAGATACTGACCTCTGCTTTGTTACAACCCCTTTAAAAAAAGTTGTAGAAAACAATAAGGTCCCCAGTGAGCCCCTGTCCCTCTCTTAGTTAATTAATAGCTAATAGTTAATGTTATACTATAGTCCATAGCTAAAATATCTCCCAAGAGTAGATACCTAATTGTTATCTATCTGAATCAGAGTTACATCTCTTTGTAGTTGGTTAAGGGTCATTGGGAGTCCAGATATTCAGCTAGGGGTGGGATAAATCATGTTCTGGGGATGTTGTTTGCTTTGTTAAGTATATGAAGCAGCCAGATAAGACAGTCCAGAGCTCTGCGTTTGTCACACACATTTTTTTCTTGGTCAAAAGCCTTTATCATCCTTTAAACTCCTATTCTCAGCCTTTACTGTCCTATAAGCTCTAGTATGTGGCTGCCTGCACTCAAGAAATGAACTAGAACAGATTATGCAATATTTTAAACACAGACTCCAAAACGGAGGCTATCTATTTAAAAAGCATTCAACTTTATTCTGAGCTCCTCTGTGCCAGGATGTTCTCCATGGTAACAGGAAATTGTGGTTCAATTAAAGGATACCTTAATAGGGTAGTAGTAACAGTGTAATGCCTTAATAGTGTAGTATGGTGGGAGTTATCAATACAAAACTGAATAGAGTGCTTTTTGTCTTAGTTTGAACTATCTCTGGACAACCACTGAATTTTAAGTGATTTGCAACAACAGACATGAAGCAGAGCACTTTTACTTAAGAATGAGTCAGGCTCACTCAGATTTTCTTGACTCCACTGAGGCTTCGGAAATTGCTCTGATTTTAGCATCAAGTTTGCCATTAAACCCAAACTGTAGTGCTTGGTAGGCTGTTAAACTGCAAGCTAGAAGGCACCAAACTTTTATGAATTGCATGAGCCAGCTTAGTGGGAAAATGTTCTGATTGCAGAAAATGCTGACTTCATACAGGATGTATTTAGAGGTTTAACACACTTATTAACAAAATGACTCCTCAATTAACATTGTCTCTACTAATTAACAAAAACACCAACAGACTAGTAATGAGACACCCACCCTTACAACAAGTAGGAGAGAATTGTAAGAAAAAAAATGTGAGCTGCTGCCAGGGTGAAGAAGAGTCATGGGAATGCAGCTGCAAATCCTCACAGAACAGCTATGAAGGCAATGAAAAATCACTGCTGAAGTAAAGGGATAAAAGAAAGAGAGATGCTTTTTCCCTGCCATAAAGGAGAAAGATACAGAGATAAGAGAAAAAGAAATCAGAAGATAGAAGGAAACATTAAGAAAAGAAAAATGGAAGACAGAAAATCAACACAGTCTTAGGACAACTGTATTGCTTTTAATTGATTGAAATTATTTCATATATTATGTTTCAATCGGAAGAAAATTGAAAGATGGAGAAGCAGTATTAGGCTGTTACTAGTAGCGAGAAACAAAATATTTTCATGATATGAACTGAAGAAAAATAATTTCTTGGTAATATTAATTGCTGGTATTCATGGGGGAGGAAGAACAGTCATGGCTTCAGATGTACCAACATTGCTTATGAATGCTTATACACGAAAATGGATAAGATACTATCATCTCAAGATGCAGGAACTTGGCTGCAGGATCAAATGTATGACAAATTGTGAATAGAAGAATATCATGTTTAAATTCAAATATCTTTACCCTTGTATTTTAACTTCAAAAATAAATAGCCAGAAAGATTTTGAAAGTATATAAAATTTAAGGAATGACCACTTACAACTAAGAAATTCTCCTTTCTGTTTTACTTTAGCAAAATTTCACTGAAATCAATTAAATGTGGAAATTGCATTATACTAAGGTACAAAATTCTGTCCAATCCAATTGTTTGCATCTTCTTCACTTTTGCCAAAGTGGTGCAAAAGCTAATTTTTCATCCAAAAAGCAGAAAATCACTGGAGAAGAAAGAAATAGAGTTAGATCCAAAATAAGATTGAGGCATCTGACATCTGTGTCAGAAAATGAACTCTAAATTGCATTTTCAACATCCCTATGTAAAGCACAGGGTAAAATACAGGTCTCAGTTTTCAATTTTCAAACTGGTATACTGAGTGCCAAGTTCTAAGCTGTCCATTAAAAATGCTGAGTATATGTTACTTTCTAAGTTTTTCCTTTCTTAAGTCCTTAAGGTCCCTCTGCATTGAGCAATTTGTAGATTCAGGTCATTACTTGTCATTTCAAAGTCAGAGGAGAGACCGCCGTGTATTTCCTTCCAAATTCAGGGACAATGGTAGTCAAGCTGGTTTCTTCTCTTCCTTCTTATTTATTATAGCCTAAGTTAGCCATTTCAATTCCTACATAGAGAAAAAGAGAGCATAAATTTTTTCTTCAAGAGATTCAAACTTAGATCCAAGAATCTCAGAATGCACTGCTATACAGGGAAGATAAAAATTGACATTGTCATTCCTTTTTGTAGAAGTCCTCTGCATCCGTAATTAAAATTAATTAGCCCAGAGAGATAACAAGACTCGAAATCACTTCTCCCTAAGTGTTTATTTATAAACTAGGAGATATTCAAGATTACTCACCTAGCGTGTCATTGGAGATGACTCATATAACTCATCAAGACTGCAGCTGCCACTTCAAACAGAAGTGGATTTCTTGTAGGTCCTGTGCCATATTTCCAATTGTGTATAGATGACTCAAATATGCATTTCAAACAACATCTGACAACAGTAATTAACAGGCAGTAATTTCTAGCTGCAACTAAACCATTATACCAAGTACATCTCAAAATTCTATTCATCTACCTGAGATCCACAGCCTATAATTATCTTTCTGAGAACAAGGGCGGAATTCATTATAGCCAAATGTAGATCTCTAAAAATTAAACCTAGTCTAAGACAGCCCTCTGTATTCTACATCCAGTAGCCAGGAACCACTGCATTCTGGAATGGCTTGTTTCCGGGAGCTGTAAACAGAGTAAGACATCTATGAGGTTAAAAAAAGACAGACTAAATTAAGTGAATCTCAACTTGACTGTCAATCCTTCCTTTAAAGAGCTAGAACTAGATTTGCATTTCTACCATTTCAAATAGAACCAGGATTTACAAGAAGCAGAAAAGCGAAATCCTCATGTATAACACCCATAATCAGGCATGGAGCAAATGGAAGAGGGAACCTGCAGCTCCTGCAGATGAAGCTCTGTGCAGGAAATAATAAAAAATTCAAAAGCCTAAAAAGAAAACCAGCAACAAATCTATAAAAAGAACATGGTTGCAATGAAGTTCCTATGAGGGAAAGATGAGTTCACTATACAACGGCAAACTGTTTTGTAGAACCAGAGCCTCCTGAATTTAATTTTTAAAATTTCTTTTCCCAATTATTCTCTGATATGTTGTGACTTTTAATACCATTGCAAGGTGAACCTTTTTTTATGCAAAGAACCCCAAAAATGTATATTGTTAGCTGAAAATTATTATTCTGTTCCAAAGTAAGACAGATTTTCTCTGGTTGCCTACAGCATATTATTATCACAGGGCTTATAGCTTTCTTCTAAAGTTAAATGGTCTTCTCCAATAGTAACAAAAAGAAATTGACATGAACAGCTGCAAGATTCGTTTTGGGAATACCAGTAGATAGTTTCTGATATATATTTCTGCCACTTTAACCTTTCACAAAACAAGTTTGCATTTGAGTGTACATCAAGGCAGTCCTTGGAGTACAAAGATGGTTCTGTAAACCATATGGCACCAAAACCTCTTCACCGTACATAGTTGACATGGAAACTTCTAGGCATCATTAAAAAAATGAAAAGTATTGTGGGTAGAATGTCTGTTACTAATGTTCCACTGAGAACATTTTATTTGCATCTGAGGATCATGCTTAACAACAATTAGATAAAATTTTGCAGTATCTCATTAGATCAGTTTGTCCACCATTAAAAGCAAATTAAAGTATTTCAGCTGGTGTTGCCTTGCACTAATCAGGGGAAACTGACCTGGCATTCTCAACTGAATAAGCAGCGTTCAGCATCTGGGAGGCAATGATTTTTCTTATGCATTCAGCTTGATTTTCACTGTACACCATGATTATGATGTGCCAGGGATTTGAGGTCAAATTTCTAATTTGAGGTCAGACTTTCAAATTCAAAGCTGAAAACGTTAATGAAATATCAAAATCAGCTTTGGTTTCCTTACAGAGGAACAAAAACCAGTTCATTTGTATCCATGTCAGCAATTTCCAATAATGATGGCACATATTCAGATGACTTAGAATATAAACCACATACCAAATGACAGATAGAGGATCTTATTTTTAATTATGCCTTCTACAAAATATTGCTCCCACATTCTTACTTCAGTGCATGAAAAATTATCTTCAAGATGAATGGGCATCTGAAACAGTGTAATTCGCTACTGCGCAATACGCTTTTAGGTTTCTCATATAAATCAGAATTATTCAAGTTCAGAATAATTACTGTTTTGACAATCAATTTAGATAAATATTCTGTGCTAATTTGCCTAGTAGTCATGCTCTAGGTACCTTCTCTAAGAGTTAGTGATTAAGTAATACTCAAGATGATCCTCAATGTGAATGATTCCTCTATTTTAGAAAGGGAAAAGCAGAAAGAATTTACTTCATATGCGTGGTAGTTATATTTCAGGATTGCCGGTATTCATGTATTTTTAAAAATCCTTTTCTACTGCCTGTGACTATTCCAAAATTTATGTATTTGGAGTTAACTGTAATGGAGTAGAATGAGGAAGCTCTTGGTGGGAGATAGATGGAAGTTAATTAGTTTTGCTTACATTAAAAAAAATAATATCTAGTGAATTTCACTGAAAAAATCTACTTGCCCTAAGCTGACAATGAACATCTTTGAAATATGATATCGTCCTTTAATTGCCCAAGATGTGTATCTGGATAGTCATCTATATACTACAAAATCATTAGGCTTTAAAAGAAGCAGAGTTCACACTTAATTGGTTCTTGTGAATTATCACCTTAGTGTTCTGCAGGTTTCATCTCTTCTAGACTTGCTCTATCACAGGGCAGCAGAAGCTCAGTGACACTCTCCCTGAAATTATGTTTATCTTCAGTGATTCCCAGAACTCTAAAATGATAATTTGCATCTGAGGCACATACAATCCCATTTCTAGTATTTTCTCTTTCTTCCCTTCTTGATCTCTCTTGTGACTGCTCACTTCGTTTCCAAGTTAGCATATCTGTCACAGATTTCCAACAAACCCTTATGACTGTTAGAGCAACGTATGCTAGATCTTAGCTATATTTGCAGTTCCCCTTATACGTTATGCCCTTGGTATTTACTTGCTAGTATCTACATGGTAGATTGAGGTAGGAATTACAAGCCAAGATGAGACGACAAAAAGCTAGACCTGAGAATGAGGGGATGAGACAAGTAAATGGAGAAAGGCAGAGCCAGTAGAGGTGAGAAGCATGGGATGGATTAGAGAGGCAGGAGGATCACTGCACGTCCTCCAAAGCCAATGGGAATAGAAGCCAGAGTGGAGGGTCATCACAGGCTCTGGGGCAGAAGAGTGTGAATTTAGGTAACTGATGAACACAATGCTCCATGTAACACCTACACACTGAGAAAGAAGACTGCTCAAACTCTAATATTTGGGGAACATGCTTTAAAGGGAAAAATTTAAAGCATGAAATATACCATTTACTTGGCATATTTGAAGAAAAAAGATTATTCATTTGCCTGTAAGGGACAACGTGTATGTGCATGCCTCCCTGAAGGTGCTAATCTCTTGGAGTCCTTTTCATCCCTAAATTTCCAGACTATAGACTGAAATAAAAATTCAGCTTGACTGTATTAAGGTCTATGAAAACAGTGTCAGTCTCTGTGTGTGAGTCCATTGCACAATGTCTTAAACCAACAGTGCTGAATTTCAGCACTTCTGTGCTAAATTCAAAACTGAAATGGACTGAAATTACCCAGTACTGTTGAGCAAGTCACCATCAGATAATATTTTTTCATTTTTCCCCACACTTTTATGCTCA
Source organism: Platysteira castanea (assembly GCA_013397175.1). NCBI lineage: Eukaryota > Metazoa > Chordata > Aves > Passeriformes > Platysteira > Platysteira castanea. Next base: position 294,497 of record VYXC01001150.1, on the reverse strand, counting down.
GAAATTTTCAAGTTCAGGTTAAGCTGCCTTCACTGAAAGACACCCGTAAAGTCTCGTTGGGCAGCGGTCATTTAAAAATGAGACTGCAATAATATAAGTGTAAACTTCTGGGAATGAGTTTAAATGTTACTTTTATTGGGTTTGTAGGTTTTTCTTCTTTCCTTTTTAATTTTTTTTTCCAGATAAACTGTGTACTCTGAGTAACTGTTTGGACAAATGTTTTGTTGCGTATCTCTGCTGACTAGGGCTAGAGGATAGGGATAAAATAAGCAGGAAGTGTTATTTAGAAAAGTGTTTTCCAAAGACAGCCCTCACACGTAATATGGAATACACCTCTTATAAAACTGATTTTACTCAAATAAATGGGATATAGCAAAGAAGAAAAAGTAATGGCAAATAGCAAATTTACTTTCTCTGAAGTTTAAATAAATGATGCAGAGAATCTGTGTTTCATGGTGAGACAAACTGCACAGCTTTCACAAACACAAAACTCCCCACATTATCTCCTCTGATCTCATCCTTCCTGGGCAGGAGCTGGCAGTAACTTAAATGCAGTGGACCTTCCACTTATGTAAAATTAATGTGTCTGGTTTAGGATAACATGCTTAAAGCTAAGAAAACGTACAAGCTGCTTTCTTGGGCCAGGGTACAGTGGTCAACAGCTTAAAGAATGTGTCTCAGAAAGAGAAGGGACATTGTCTCCTTTTTTTACAGTATCTTTCCTATGACATTTTATTACCCCAGTGTCCCACCCTCAGTAACAATATACTACGGGTAAAGATAGCAGCTGTAAATCTTATAAAATCATAGTACTTGTTTTGATACCTATGCTCCATCCATCTTTATGACAGAGAATAAGGAGTCTGTAATGATGCTCAACTTGACAAAATACTAGGTATTAATAAAATCTTACCATTTTCCATACTTATAATAAATTACTTTCATGCTTCTGTGGGTCTGTTTTACAACGTTGGACCCATTACTCAGGACACCTATGGCATCTCAGACTCACTAATCTCATGAAACTCATCTGGGAAGCTAATTTCAATCTTTTGATGCAGACTTATTTGAGTATTTCCAAAGAACCTCTTAAATGTATGGACATCAAAATGATCCAAGGTAGATATTTTTCACATATCTTAATATCTAAAAGCCTATATAATTTAATCAAAATAACAGAAACAAAATCAGTGAAATACAAAGCAAATAATGGAATAAACCGAACCATCTTGCCTGCTTCCTTTTTCCATTTCATGTTGAGTGGTAACCTGGCCAAACATCCATGTACTAGATACTGTGTAATTTTTTGACATCAGAGTGTTTTTGTTGTACAGCCAGTATGAAAAATGTTTTATTAGTCTGAAAAGTTAACAAACATGCATTCAATCTTTTCTCTCCAAAACGTTTGCCATCATACCAATTAATTGTAGTACTCATTTCAAGCGCTATCAGTAATGATGAATCCTGTCTACTTAAAGTATATTTATTTCACCTCACAAGCCAAGTATTTTAGTTCAAAATAGAAATAATTTATCTCATGTAGTAGGTAAAACATGGAATTGTATTTATCTCTTTAAATCTCACTTGTGTTTTGATGCTTGGACAAAGCTGCCATTTTAATATTTGCCAGCTCCCTGGTAGAACTAGCCCAGTAGAGTTAAAAGGCTGTTAAAAGTAATTTTTTTTTTTAACATAGTATTACATATATTTTCCATAGAGTGCAGATGATAGTACAAGGAGATTCTAAATTTTCCTAAAATATCAGTTAATTTATTCCGTAGATCTCTATGCTCATATTGACTATCTCTCAGTCTCTCACATTAATTAATTCTGTACACATCAGTCTCACATCAATTATCTCATGCTCACGTAGCTTTGAAGCATTTGTCCCAAACACCAATAGCAGGGACCAAAAGTCCTGTAGTCTGTGGAGAAATCTTTAATAGCCAGCTTTGCATTTTAACAAAATCTGATTGTGAGTGCTGAGATGATTTTTAATGATGAATTTTCCACATTGGTATTCTTATCCCTAATATCCTTTTTGGGCTCTTAGGAAATCTTCTGCCATCAATCTCATCTCGAAAAGGAAACATACAATGCAGGTCCAGAGCATCTGATTGCATAAGATATTAATAAAATTTAAAAAAAATATATGGATTAAGAATGCCTGTTTCAAAGGAGAGGAAAACCTCTCTGCACCAACAGAAATAAATGAAATACCTCTGATTTCTTTTGACTGCTAGTAGAGAATGAACAGAACCAAAGGATTTCATCTGCTGTAGTAGATTACAGAGATCACACTCTGATTTCCTTGAAAACAAGTGAGTATTCAAAGACAAAAGAGTAATAAACCACTCCAAAACTATAAAACCTTGTATTGTGCTATGAATATTGAACAGTCAAACACATAATGGAAGCAAATATAGAAGTAAATGGAAGTAAAATAGTGCACATCAAATGTCCAATGCATTTTTCAGTCTTAAAGAACAAAAGTAAAAGCAATGGTTTTTTTATCTCAGCTATTTGAAGCTGAGAAAAGTACCTAGCTGCTAACTCCATGTGTACCTCTGTCTGTGCACCTGTTTGGCAGATGCCAAATTTAGCACACAGGCCAAAGAGTTCATTAAATTATATCATTAGAAGCAGAACTTTGATTTGGTCAAGAACTTTAAAAAACATGAAAAATAACATTTGCACCCAAATTAATGAGAAGAGCAACATAAACTGGTAGTGAACATTGTCTCTCAGCTTGTGCTAAGGGACAAAGAGAGAAAAGTTAGCCAAAGATCTGTCAGAATTAAGAAATAAATTAAAAAATATAACATAGCAAAATGCTTGACCCATTTCTAGCCCGGTAGATAATCATGTGGGAGTTTTTTTAATGTTGGAAGAGGGCCAAGATTAGACTGACAGGAGCCCTCTGGAGCAGAACAAGACCATTCTCTCCTCCACCTGCAGCTTTTAGCAATCCAACTACCAATTTTACATAATGCTTGTAGTCTGATTGCTTACACTTAAACCAGCAATCTCCTCCAGGATAAGGGAGAAAATTAATCTGCCTGTTTTGGTTTCTTTCACAGTATTGAAAAAAAAAAGTAATTGTCAGTGGTTGTTTACAAGAAGAAGGAAGAAAATAATCCATTTCTCTGCCAAGCTTCCCATGTTTTAATACAGAGAATAACATTCATCTTACAAATGATTTTTGGATGCCAGTGGGATTCCAAGCTCTCAAAAGATTTATGTACAATCTTGTTAGTTTGGTTTAATGGCAGATGTAATACAGATGGTATTCTTCACTTCTATCATGGGCTATACCTATATAAAGGGCTTTTTCTTTAGATAAAGGTAAATCAAGCACAGAGATTGAGCTCCTTAATCACTTAACTATTGCCCCAGTACATCTTATGCTTTTGGACTATTCCAGAAAGTTCTCCCCAAGAAAACTGACACGAAGGGAGCTAATTTAAATCAGTGCTTGTGTGAGCTGGTCCATGTTTGGTCATGAACTCTTTCAGTTGTTTGTCTGAGGACAAGTTAGATGGTGTAATAAATCTCTCCCTACCATGTCATTAAACTCTGACACCACCTTAAAATGGGATAGCTTCACCTATACTGCCCCCTGGAAACACCTTGTGCCCTATACTCATGCCAAGCGTTGACTGACAGTTTTGCCAGACATGCAGCAAAACCATTCCAGAAAATGTTCCCAGAAAGTAAATAGTATTGAAAGCCAGTTTTTAAGCCTGTTCAGTTTACACAGTTAATTTACAAGGGCCTCCTACTTCGTTGCAGTTTATGCACTGAAAAGTTAAATATTCCCTCGTGCAGTGTGTGCAGTAGGTGACCAAAAAATTTTGATCAAATGCAGTGGGACAGGGAAGTTGTCAAATGCATATGTCATCATATATATTTTCACTAATTCCATAGACCTCTTATGCTCAGGTGAACTTCTGAGCTTCCTCTTTTAATTCATGTGCATCTCTGCAGAGTAATTTAAAAATATATGTATCATAATGGCATATTAAATATTCAGGGTCTGATGTATAATTTCTGCTTTGTTCTGTCCTTCATCTGACTTAATTCTAAAATAACTGCTTATTTTAGGTCTATCTGAAGTAAAAAGCAGATTGCAAAATTGCCCATCTTGCTAGTAATATGTAATCTGTTACAAGATAAGGAGGACAGAATTCAGAAGATTTAGAAAAATAAGTCAATTTCATCATTCAGGAATGTAAATCATAGAAGAGTAAAATTTGTTCTGAAACTTCTTAATGATCAGTTACTAAAATAGCCAAACTAAGAATGTCAGCCTTACAGCTGCAGCTTCTTAAAATTGATCAAAGTAAACCGTGTGCTCTCCAAAATTTTAATCTAATACTTTGCATCCTGCCTGTCACCTGCTTCTCTTTGCACAGCAAAATTCAATCACAGACTAAGAAAGCTCTTACATACCAGTAATTGATTCCTTCTGCCCAGTACATTAAATGAGCCAAAAAAGTCAGAGGAGGTTTCTAAAAATTCATACTTAGAGCAAAATGACAACAAACACTCAAAGAACATCTGATCACACCAGCTCAAATTTTTCTCTGAAAATATGGTAAGCTTAATCATGCCCATTGATCACTCAGTGATGAGTTAAATATAACTCTACACTGACAAATAGTGAATTACCCACAATCATACTTAGATAAAATGAAAATTTTAACCTCAAGTTACTGAAGAGTACTAGGCCCCCACTACCTTCTTCACAAGTTATCATCAGAGTCAGAAAATTTTTCTTCCTGAGATGTCATGACTTCAAAGTAATGAATACAAAATATTGTTGTGCTGTATTAGCTATCGTGGCTGAAGTGATGATAACCCAATAGCTATAAGGAAGGTTCTAAAAAATCCAACAGTAGTATTTCAGGTCTGCTTCATTTCAGAGGTCTCTTTTTGCCCACTGTCACTACTGGTCTTCTATTTCACAGCTCCTCCTCTGACAGATCGTCTTGTGAGACAGCATTTAGCACACCGTCTCTTCTTTGGAAAAAAAAAAATTATTAGGAAAGATTCTTTAATTTTGGTACTGAAGGTAATAAAACTTCTTTCAGCAATGCCTCTAATGGTACTGAACGTCATAAAACTTCTTTCAGCAATGCCTCAAGTAAGGCTCCTCTACCTTAATCTGAGGATTGTACATGAAGCAGACTCAAACTGACCACATGATCTATTTCTTACTAGAGTTCGAAGTATATATGTATAATCTCTGCAGTGTTAAAATCTAACAACTTTTAGTTTATATAAAATTTTTTTTGTAACTGGCATGAAAGCAGTATTTAGCTAATTCAATTGACTTCCCCTGCAAACACCCCGAGAGGAGGCCTTTTTGTTAGGGAGTCCTTGGGGAAAGGACTTCATTAGCAGGTGCCAGGAATGAACAACCTACTCCGTGGTAACAGGAACAATGTGCTTTGCAACCCAAAAAATTCCCCCTTGGTTCACTTAAAGAATATGAACACAAAATAGAAATGGAATCAGAAATACTAATTTACTTATAGCGTAGGTATACCTGATAAGTACAGACATTCTGTTTCAAGAAATCATACTTTAATATATTCATATCCATGCCTAATTTAATGCCAAAATGTTTTGTACATTTTTTTCAATTTTAGACCTTGAAAGTACTCACTCAAAGGCGAATCTTTGTAGTTCTTTTTGTTCATAAAAGTCACTTAAAGAGGGAACTTGAAAACATCATTAACTGCAATTCATCCTTGATCCTTTCATCCCTTCAGAGCTTATTTAAACTTCAAAGTCTTGACCCATTCAAATGATTTAAACAAGTGCTCTGAAGTTCCTTAAGATACATGACAACCAATAAAACTTCTCATAATGTGATCTTCCTTTATTGTAAAATTTTCTAGAGAGGAATAACGAAGAAAATCTGTAATATTTGAATGAAGAAATTCATGTTAAGATCAATGTTATGAACAAGCATGATGTACCTTAAACATGGAAATACTCTCATTACATTTTAATTTCATCCTTATAAACAGATATTTATCATGTTGAATGCATTTGGACTACTGTGGGGTTTTTTTCAGCATGATTGTATACAAATACTATCTTCAATGGTCAAATTCATAAAATGAGCATGAAAGGCAAAAAATTGACATAGCTCATCATGCTGGCTGGATTATTTTTGGCTTGATTCTAAGATAAAAAAATATAAGGACCTAATTGCTGTAAAAGACACTCTGCTGTGTCTTTTACAGTCCATTATTTATTTTATATTTCCATGCTTATCCTCTATTCAGTCACCTGCCATTTTCACTAGTACAATGTAAAAGTGACATAAGGTATTTAAATCAAAAACTCTATATTTTATGATTAAGAGTTCTGAAATCACATTAAGATGAGAACCTCATTTTCATTGCATTTAAATGATTCGATTAATCCTTCTTCATAATCAAGAAAAGCTTAAAAATTCAATCGTAGGGTACCTTAACAACTAAAATTAGCTCTGGTCTAAAAGGGTGAAAAAAATGACAACAGTTAGGGTGCCCTTAGCTGGGATTAGTACTACAACAGCAGTGAGCTGGTTCCTAATGACCAACAGTATCAAAAGGCTTCACAGCGGGCCTGGAAGAGAACGGGAACCCTTGCTTCTTGCACAGCCTGCTTGAGGGATAGCCACCGTCACCAGCCCTGTGGAGCCAGGCGGCTGCCTGTAAGGCACTAGTAGTCCCATTTTTATTCAAGTACTGTAAAACAGTCTGGGGAGGGATACAGCTTATATCATACCTGGCAGTTTGCATTGTTTATTATCTTGGGGATCTTATGAGAACCTGGTGTGCAGAAAATTGGGGTGAATATGTGGCAGCCTTTGAAAGGGCACTGAAAGCTACTTTTTTCCTCAGGGTAGACTTGAAGCTTGAATTAATATTATTAACATTACGTTATACAATCTCAGTAATGTACTAGAATGTACTTCCATTATATGTGCATTTTCTATCATTTCATCCTTAAAAACATCAGTGCAACCACTCCCTCTTTACTTAAGGGCAGTATAGTTAGTTGTCATTAGTGTTAATCATAACAGACCAAGCTCTACTCATATTCTTGACTAAGAAGAAAAGAAAAGCGACAAACTAGAATGGACCGATTTTGTCAGCATGCAATTCCCAACTGTGACACGCAGCTACATTCCATCTCCTGGTTAGTCTCGTTTATTTCACAATGATGTAGATTAAAAGCCTCTTGAAAAATTTGCAAGGTCACCCTAGGATGCTTGTATCTTTCTCTAGCTCTCCTTTTTAATGCAGTTGCTGCACTGGCTAGTGATAATTACACATTTCACTAGGAAATTGCTACAATTATTGAACATTCTTGTTATCTGCTCTGTAATTTCACTTATTAAAATGCGTGTATTAATGCAGCATTGTGTCATGTGAGCTGCTTCATATGAGTGAATCCTTTAGAATTCTTTCACTGAGTTGAGAGGGAAGAGGATCAGGCTATCACTAGCAAAGTAGAGACATAGGAACATAAATCAAAAGCTCCACATTTCTATACTCCTTCTAAAGCTGCGATATGGCTCATGGCTCTGGGATCAATAAAAATCCTTGCCTGTGACATATAACTGTGCAAGGAGTTTCTCATGCTCTACCCCTAAACTTGTCAGGTTACTCCCTCAGCCTAGTGGAAGTGTGGTTGCCATCTTTGCAGATGATGCTGCTGCTTCCTTGCTTCACATTAATACTTAGATCTGAGGCCTTTTACTCAGCAGAATATATTTCAGTATCTTTTGGCTAACTCACTAGTTGAAAGTGCAGAAAAACAGGTCTTCTTTAAAATTATCATAAAACAGTAACATGTCATAGGTCTAGATAATGCTTTCTTCATACAAATCACCATGCAAAACAGCCATTTCTACCATTGTAATGCCTTAATACTGTAGAGCTTAGACAACATCCTCATTTTTATTTTCTAATACTCTACTGACACCTTCTGGAATACAACACTATTTTTGACTTTACAGCTGATTTGTGTAGTGGCAATGATGAAGTTATTAAAAAAAATCTGATGCTGTAACATCACACAAATATCAGCAGATCTTTAACATTCCCAGTGCCAGTTTTCACTGATATTGAAGCACCAAAATCACAGAGCATTCAGGAAAGCATAACAAAGAGAACATCACTAGATGGAGATAATCTAGTTTCAGGGGAAAAAACAGCCTATATTGCTGCTGCTGCTAATGTCTACGATATTTGATATTATTTATAAAAACCTATCTATTGGAGCCAAGGCACTAAGGCAAAATCTCTGATTTGTTTAAAAATTTTGTAGAGGTTAAAATCAGGAACAGGACATCCTTTCAAACTCTATCTCACATACACATTTAATTCCTCAGTTCTCTTTATTCCCCATCAGTGCAGCTGAAGGTGGAAATCTTGAAGCACATAAAGTTTCAGCATTTGAGTGTGAGGACGACCCAGTTATCCATGACCTCCACATGAAACCTGCAGGTACAGCACAAGATTTATGAGATACATTCAACCTTCTGGAGGACATGCATCCATTGTCTAAAATGACAACAAGTACTTATATTTAGGCTACCGAATCCCTTTGTTGCCATATCCAAAGACAGTTTCAAGGACTAGTTGCTAGTTCCCTTTCATCCTTAATGACAGAAAAGGTAAAAAACCACAATTGTTTCTTATTTTCAAAACGACAATAAAAGGAACATGTAATTCATAAAGGTAGTATCTCAGGTTCCTGTCTTTGATGTAGTCACAATAATAATGCAGTGCAACTGTGCTGAGGTTATTTTTTTGGTTTTTTTTTCTTTTTTTTTTTTTTTTTTGAAAGAAAGAGTTGTTTGATTCTAAGAATTTTATTTTTTGGAGCCTCCTAATTTTATTTTTTTAAACTCATTATTGTCTCTTTATGTAGTGTTTAGAAATTCTGACAGAACAGATTTTCGTTAGAGACATTCAATAAAATAACTAATTTTAAAAAATCGTTTTGTGCTGATTCATGTGAATACACAGAAAATTCTCAGATTGTTTATTTTGACTTTGCAATAAAAATGCATTTTTATTATAATTACACTGTATCCAGTTATGTTTTGAGCAAAGAATATACCTACACAATCAAACAGGATTGCAGGGACATAGGGGATGAAGCAAAGGCAAAAGTCCCTCAGGTTATTTTCTACTATAAATAGTAAATATAACCTTCCAGTCAGACAGAAGGACGAGCAGAAGCAGGTGTAACACACATATCAGCATCTGGCTGCACAGCTGTTTTTTCCAGCAGGGTTTTGGCCTCCATGACTATTTAGCTACTATTCTCAGTCTGTGGGTGATTGCAAAGAGATGGCATCCACCTATCAAAAAGATGCAATGACATCTTTATTAGTAGGTTAACTAAGTTCAGGAGTGGCTTTCAGCTAGATTATTTGGAGAGTGGTGCCCAAAGTTTGGAGACAAGCAAAGATCCAGTGACAAACTGAAAGTATCGTGGGAGCAGCTCCCACCCTCCCTGCAAAGACAAGGGTCAGATGACAAATCATTCAAGTGGCTTTATGCCAACACTCATCTTCTGGGAAATGAAAAAGAAGAAATTTGCAGTCTCCGTGTGCAGAGTTACAAAATTACACTATCTTTGGAAGTACAGATATTTGGTGGGGTACCTCATGTGACTCAAGTACTGCAATGGACAGTTGCAGGCTGTTCAAGGAAGACAGAAAAAGTAAAAGTGGAGGGGTTGTTCTCCACAGAAAAGATCAAGCTGACCTTCTGGAGATGAGCTACAGACAAGAGGACAGATCTGTAAATCTGATGGTCTGATTTTAGAGGACTGGAGAAGTTACTTCAGAAAAAGAAATGGACCAGATGCTCTAGAAACCCTCCCTAGCCTAGATTTCTGTATGATTCCATCATGACATGCTAGGAATGTCCCTTGCTTTGAAATGCTGCATCACATGAACGATGCAGGATTGTTCCCAAGAGTCACTTCTTCAACTGGATTCCTGAATCTTACTGACATAGATAATGTGTAAAATGATGTATAGCAGCCTATTCTACTTTAATAGTTGAAGGAAATAAAAAAATAGTTCAGAGGAAACTGGAGACTCAGTTTATTCTGGTTAATAATCTGTGTGAAAAGAACTGGTGCTATACAAAGCCAAGCAATACTGTGCATACTTTTTTTTCTTAAACAACAAGAAATATCCATGAAGCTCACTTTGTTATTTAGCAGTTTGACAAGATAATTTCACAGTAACTATGAAATTGCATGCTTGAATCCTTAAAACTGCCATTTAAAAGGGAGAGTATGGACTCCAATATTGCTCTATCCGTTTAAATTTATTTCTACTTTTCTGAGTTATTTAAACTGAGATAACCTAGAATGGGTTTCTCTTTTTCAGTTGCAGTGATTATACGTTTTGAAAAATGTTTTATCACTTTTATATTTGAGTGAAGTTTTATTAGTTACTAAAGAACATTCTTTACAGAATTTAGTGAAAAAATTTCACATGTGACAAATTGTAGCCTTCATAATGCCACATAATGCCTAGAAAAAGAACAGAACAAATGCCAAGGTTAAAACTCAATTTTACCACTAATCTTAGCATGATCAAGTAGGGACAGGAATAGGCAATAAAGTCCAAAACTGCAGATGATTTCAAATGAAGATAATGCGAAATCTGTAATTCCTGAGTTTCTCTATCATAAAGAATGGATAGTGCATTCAAAGAATTTTTTTTTTCCTTTTTAAGTAGATTGTCCTCTTTTTTAATCATCGTTTTGGTTTGGTTTGTTGTTTTGCTCTGTTGGGGAAAGGGGGTAGGGGGACAGGGGGTTTTGGTTGGTTGGTTGGTTTGGTTGTTTTGTTTTGCTCAAAAATATACACTAAGCATAGCAGAGGGGTTATACTCTAATTATCTTGTTGGTTTAAGAGACAGTGCACACCCCTCAGCACATTTCACTACAGAGTTACTAGTGCCCTGAAGCTTTTTAACCTGAAGTCTACAAATCCTAGTTTTCCATAAGCTACATTTGACTCTACCTCCGTATCAGATGCACAACAGTATTTTCTTGATGTGGTAGGGATTTAATTAATAAAGTATTACGAAAACACTGTGGAAGGTAATCAAAAAACATATCCATTGTATTCAGTTATATACAGTTTTATAGCTGCAGAAGAAAAAAAGAGAAAAAGCCTTCGAGGCCAATTCCTAGGCAACATGAAGGCATTTTTCCCCATGATACTCCAAAATTCATTGTTTCCTCATTTTTCAGGCAAAAGGGAACTTCTGAAGTTATTCCATTGCATGAGGAAATAAATCCAATGCTAACATAAAACGGAAGTGTTTCTCTTACTTTGAGGAAAAAAAAACAAGGGTCATGTAATGAACATCTCTCTCCAGTATAACCTCTGGCATTCTCTGAGATGCATCTGAGATCCTCTTGCACCCTTCTAAATCCCTTGGATTCATACGATAAATATTGGCCTTTTAGTGGTAATGAATCTTTTGTCTCTGAACAACTGTCCTATGAAAGCTATTGGCAGAGCTCATTGTCCACAAGATGAGCCAAATACATCTCCTAGCCGAAATTGAGAAGCCCGTTTCCTTGGCCGGCGGTACCAAGCGTCTGCGATGGAACAGTTGTGCCACTTGATGGAGCCATTATCAAGTTGCCAGCTGAAATGCTCATCCCGAAAATTAATGAGTGCGGCTGCAGCTGCCAAGAGGCGACGGAATCTACTCAGTTTTCTAGACATTCAATAACTAGTGAGCCTGGCCTGCTTAACAGTGGGTTACATCAACCTGCCAACCTTGGAATAAATCTTTACACTATTACCATGATAAACTACAATTTCTTTAGCTATATGAGAACAGTTTGGGAGCAAACATCATTGATGGTTTTGTGGTAGGTTTTTTTCCTTCTTCCTCCTCAGCAGCCACATTTTGCCCATAACTAGCAGTGGTTTATTTTAAATTAAAGTGGACTGGTGGGGTTTCAACTTCTTACATCCTTTACTGGGTATTTTGCTTTTTTTTTGTTCTTTCCAGGGAGGAAAATAAACAAATTTCTTCATTCTAAAATAAATGAAATGTTTGAAGAGCTCTGGCAGTAGTCTAGGGAAATGCTACTATCTCTGAGTGCCCTTGTCAAGCTTCTTATCTTGTTTTTGCAAGCCGGTTCTTTCCCTTAGGACTTGTGAATATCTCAGATAAAGTTGAATGCAAGCAGATATGTGTGGGGTTCTACTCCTTTCTGAAAGAGACATGTAAAACACCAGAACATATTGGGAACATTTCATTAATATTGCCTACATGCCAATAAATTACTGGTAGTCATTTTCAGGCTTTGTGGAGCGTGACCTATGGAATATAAACAGAATATGAGTAACTCAAAAATAATGGGAAAATTTTCCATCAGCAGCAGTCTCTTCACATACCAAATTAACCAAGAAAACACCAAAAGACTAATTTCAATTTGCTGTATGCTTATAAAACAAATTTTCCACCTTCTCCACTCTAAGGGAATCAGTGACTGGAAGCACTCCTTATTTTCAGTTGAAAGTTAGTGCAAAACTCCATCCAAGGCTAATGCTAACTGACACTTTAGACCGTGTGTGGTAGGTCAAAACAGAATCACTTCATATTCACACTTCTTTCCTCATTCAGGGGTAAGAAATTGGGTGGGAGCATGCTTTCTACTTCCAGGCAGTAAGTGCTTTGGGAGGAGGGTGATGAAAGGAAAGAATTCATCAGGGCAGAATAATTGCCTTTCACATGGGCATTGTAATTTCTCTGCCCAAAGAAAAACACAAGCATGAGCAGAGAGTCTTTAAATAAAGATCTATTTAATAAATTAAATAGAAAGCACTGATTCCAGGACTGGACTGTTTACTCATGTGGTATAAAGCTTTAGGTTGAGTTGAGCTGCACAGTGATTTACACCAAAATAATCTGACAAGTCTAGAAGTGAGAGACTGAGAATGAGCTATACCTAGCTCTTTATAAAAAGATTTCTCATAGTTTTAAGAATTTCTTTTTCCATTTACTCATGCTTTTGCAGCACTTTCTAAAGACCCTTTTTTAACAATTCGGGGTTTAAAAAGATTATGAGCAGCTACTTTAACTCCCATTCGCCTTATAGAAATGTTGAACATTCAGTAGTTCTGATAGTCTTGAGTTTCCTATTTCTGCTTCCAGATTGGCAAGGGATTCATTGGTTTTCTGGCTGCAGCACACTGGTCCTTCATTCTGGACTTGCATGCTTAAAGATTTTGTAATACAGTAGACAACTGTAGTGTCTCTTCCTTTGATACACATTTTTTTTGACAACTGTATGTCTTATTAAAAATAAAACAATTCACACTCTCAAATGTCTAAACCAGTGGGTACCACGACTTTTTTCTGCAGAACAAGGGACAATACACAGATTTCATGACAAATTTCAGGATTTAAAAGAAACTCATTCTGTTGTACAGCCCCAAAAATACACATATCCAGCCACAATAATACAACAGTGATATATCTTGCCCTAGTCTTCTCTCCAGTCTTGAATATTTCCTCTTCCTCCCTCTATCTATCTCTTCCTCCATCTATCTTCTTCCACAGAACATGAACATTCTCATTCTCCTTAAAATGATGATTAAGAGAGTGCTCTTCCTACTCAGTTTGTCGATCACTTTGTTAATTAAAAGTCCTGATCAGCCTCAGCATATGACCAACATCCACAATGATGTAGTTTGCTGGCAACCTGCCTGGATGAGCTCTTTTCCTTGGTTTGATGACATCCTTTGCCCAAAGCATTTATTTTCAAACAGAGGATTGCCAAGATTCTGTCCTGTTGTCATATGAATCACGTGTGTCTGTTTCCTACAACTGCACCTGAAGCTGAAAGGGGGGGGGGGGGGGGGGGAAGTAGAGGAAGTAATAAAGCGTCAGGCTCAGAATGAAATTTTTAGTTTCACATAATCCCCAGTATCAAACAGAATAATGAGAGTGCTTGTGCACAGATTCTGTATGCCATCACAGAATATATCTGAAACCTGTTGGGGAAAATCTTCTTCTAAAGCATAAAGTGAGTAACAGACAAAAGGAGATAAAGCCTTGACCATGTGAAATTATTCTCTCATTAAAATGAATGAAAGTTGATGGCATATCGTCCATCACCAAAGCAGATAAAATGACAAAATAGCCCAAGAGGCATCACTGCAGTGCAGAAATTATCATCTTTTGATTCTCTGTTTCCTAATTGGAGACAGGCTTCTGGAACAGGATTAGCTTGGATTAACATGATGAACAACAATCCAGTGGTAGTTGTATCAGTCGACTCTCACCATTACAGATGATGACAAGTGAGAAAATAAAGTTCTTGCTTCTTCATAACATGAATGATTTGGATGGTGTTCATTCCAGAACTATCAGGACAGGACACTAATTGCACAAAACATCTGTATATCAGAAAAGAGCTGCCTTTCATCTCAACAGCACCATCTTCATTAATCACAAGGAAGCAAGGGAGAAGCCCATTGCCTTCTAAGAGTGTGATTTGATAACAGGACTTTTAACAGTCTCAAGGCATGGCTTTGATAACAGTAAGTAGACAACTGTCAAGCATGGCTACCAGAGAATGCACAGGTTAATGGCAGACCCTGACACATCAGCTACTGAGCCTCTATTTCCAGTAGAAATACAGCAGTCACTGGCATGAAAAACATCACATCCTAGGAAACTATAATAGTTCTGTTAAGTCTCTTGTTTTCATTTGCCTTTTTAATGCCAAAAATAAGATGTTTCTTCCTTTCTGTGGTATCATATTGTTCATGATTTCCTTGGCAGGCAAACACAAGTTAATTTTGGCCAAGGATGCTTTGTTTGTGCTCCAAGCTCATTCCTGTCTTAGGCTCGGCTCTGTTCTACCCACAGCTACACAGGTTCCCCTTGAGTGTGAGGAGAGATCAAGTGAGTTTGCAAGAGGCCAAGCACACAGTTCATTTGTAATTTACAATCTTAATTTCCTAGCAATGGGGTCAGATTACTGAATATATTTTGTACAAAGAGGATGCAGCAGTAGCTATGCTTTGTTACAAAAAGAAGTGGCAGTAGGGGGACAGGGAAAGCTGGGCTTTGGGCCGTGGTTTTGTGCCACTTCAAAAGAGAAGTCATTCATGTGTTTTTGTCTGTGCTATTTCTTCACTCATGCTGCATGATGTCTCTTTTCTAGCTTTATCACGCTGCTGGCTACCCTACACTGCACTACATAAGCTTCTCTTTCTGAGTGTCTTCAGTCACAGCAAGGGCAGGGTCAGACTCTGCAACCACCTCACCCAGAGCTCAGGACTACAAACAAATGCAAGTCGTCATCTTTATAAGAAAAAATACTGCAGAGTACCCAGGCTATACTGCAAATACATAAACTAAATTCTGTATCTTCCAGCTTCCAATGGCAGATTTTGTCCTAAAGACAACCAGAATGTGCCAAACCTCCACTCTTATAGTGGGACCACAAGAGCCACCAGCCTCCACAGACGGGAAAGATAGTGCAACAACCTAAAAATATCCTGGAGTCACAAAAGAGCAAAGACATCACAGCACTGAATGGCCAGAGATCTGCAAAGCAATATCTCAAAATCATATTCTTGCCTGAAGTGCCTAGAAATTATTCTTGCAAGCATTTTTTAAGCAGGACCTGATTTCATTAGGAAGCTTTTGCCCCTGCTTCTGGAAAAACAGCTGAGTCGACATGAAAACTCAGTATTTCATTTTACACATCCAAGTTGGCTGGAATAGTGTCCTCTGTATGGACAAGAGTTAATCTATGCCCTAGGATTCAACGGCTATGGGTAATTTTCTCACTACATGGACCATCTGTTTTGCTCTTTAATTACATTACTTTTCATAATATATTTTTCCTGTTATTAACAGGTGGAAAACATTTTAAAGGCACAAGATGAACATTCAAGCATTTGGCATTCCTTATTTTCCTGTAACCATTCAGACTATTTTCCGAAATTAATTTGATTGCAAAAAAAAAAATTATTTGACTGATTATAGAATAAGTGGCAAAACAGATGAAGATTTTGCTGTCAGCCGAACAGCAAGACAATGCAAACTGAGTTTTGTTTCTTTGGCATCATTTTCTAGATTTGACTCCAGTTTTGTGATCATATAAATCCGCAGAAGTTCCAGGTACCATTCTTTCTTACGGGGATCTCAGAGCAGAGAGCCATCTCTGAAATCTCCATATCAATATATCAAATAAGCAAAAGCATAACTACCATAAGAGAAAGTTGAAGCTGTATTAATAACCAGTCAAAAAAATTTGATACGCTGAAGTATGTTTGCACACAAAACATTAATTATACATATTTGATTACAATACAGTGCTTGTTCTTTCATTGCTTGTAACAGCATACAATGTGTCCTTTTTTGTAGAACTTACGAGCCTTTGAAGTACTTAAATAATTTTGAAAGCCAACTGCAACTAGCTTCTATTAGTTTTGTTAAAATTTCTGTACATGACTGTGCTTCTCAAAGCAATATTTCAAAAGGTGAAATCTTGTGTTGATAAAATTTGGTTACATTTTTCAGCCAAAATGATTTTCACTACAAAAATAAAAATCATTTTTAAAAAATAAAAAAATTTACAAAACACATAGACAGGTTTAATGCCTTCCTTTTTTGTTCTAATTTGCCTTGTCTCTTGCAATAAAGCAATATATTCATGTATGCTAAATTCAGAGCTCTTGACAGCGATGTTATGTTCATCCTCTGAAATTAGTCCACCCCTTTCTAAAAACTAGTCAACAGTAATTGGTCACACAAATGTCCCCTGTAATTATTAAAATCTTCCCGTATAAGAATAGACTCTGTTTCCAAGCTGGCCATAGGATGACTGGGTCTATTTTTACCTTCCCCTCCTTGCTTGCTATCCTTTGCTAGGCAACACCCTTTGTACCACCTCTGAGAGACAGTGGGCCCAGACTTAATGAAGGCTAAAAAGTAAATGATGCATTCTTATTGCCCACTTAACTTGAATAACTGGCTGCCATTGCTTATTTTGCAGATTTCTGAGGGAAATCTTAGGCTTCAAAAAGTTAAATGAGCTTGAACATAAGATGGCTAAGCTTTTCTTGCTACTGACTGGCAAGTAACCTACATGATATTAACCTTCTGGAGCTAACTATTCACTCAAAATAGTGTCAGAGATGAGGCATAATTATAATCAGAGCTGTGGATCTGCAGAACTATTTAACAAACACCATCTTCCTCAGAAACTCAAATGCTTTATTCTTTTTTTAATAGGGAATGTTGCCTGTTTTAACACAAATTCTTTGTTTAACAGAAGGTAGCATAAGATTTTTTGCATTTTTCCCCAAAGATCGCATTCCTATGTTCTTATAGTTAGCTCAGAATACATCATTATACATTTTGGACTGTCCATTTTCAAATGCATCCCATTACTTTTATCTAAACTGAACTTAATATGCCATTTTCTTGATGAATACAGAAAGATCCCTTTGCAGTTTTTGCTCCTGCCTTTATTTTCTTTAATAAGTTACTATTGAAGAAACTTTTTTGTATTGCTCAGTCTCCTTACAACACCACATACAAACAGCTTAGAGGATAGGCCACAACACAAATTCTGGCCAAAGTCCTCAGTTGCTGTGACCTCCCTGCCCTGTGAAAAATGAAAATTTATTCCTCCCCCTGGTTTATACTCTTCCCAACAGTTTTCCCTTAATTCAATGACCTTTCCTTGTATCCCATTACTCACTGGTGTTTTAAGTCTTTTGGGGAAGAACCTTGAAATATTTTGATATTTGAAATATTTTCCCCTTTAAAACATTTTTGACGTACAGATTGGAACAGGCAGGACAAGCAACAATATAGAGAAATTTCAAACACTGCTGTACTGTGGGAGACTTCTGCTGAAGGGGGACATGTCTGCAGCATGTCATGACACCATTTTGCAGCTTATGACGGGCTTTTCTTCCTTGAAGACCCTACCATGTAAACGAATTTGGCGTCCATCCCCGTCTTCTCAGCGCTAGGATGTTGTTGGGGGATATACCTGAACACAGGAGCTGATGAGGACTTTAGAGTTCAACAGTTTGGAAGTGCTCAGGAAGACAGAGACCTGCCTGCAGGACTAGAAACCAAACTTTAGATGTCTGTATTTAAGTTGATTCAACTACAAAAACCTCTGAAAGTGCCTGGGCTGGAAAGAAGTAATTAAGAGGCAAAGACAACATGGCGGGCAAAAGGGAGATTTACTTTAAAGAGTTATATTTTGGGTATCTCACAGAGGAAATCAGCATTATTTATAGTTACAGTGCTCTAGATTCTTTTGTGTGTCTGTGTACTAGTAGGACTTCACTTTAGAGAGTAGAAGTTGTCAATGTCTTTCAGAGAACATCAAGAAAAAGTAGGAAATATTCTGTTTCAAGCCCCCGGGAGACTCAGGGAACTATGACAGCCATAGATGTACCATTAACCATTTCAACAGGATCTCAAAAAATGATCACTAGTGACAATCACAAATAAGATATTTGCAATTATGGTATTCATACACTTATAAATCACTTCCTTGAACTTTGCTTTTATTTCACGCTAGAAGAATATGAATTGGCATTGTTAATTAATTGACAGTTTTGCTATAGCTTTTTAGAAGAGACATAGAAGTAGGTCCTAATTATTTTCTTGAATTTTACCAGGAAAATATATGTAAGGTAATTGACACTCTTTGATCATGACTTAGCTTGATCGTTAGCTGAGTATAATTGAGGTCAATTTGTTTTCCTAACTGAGTAGCCTTCATTCACAATAAAACTGTTTCAGTGAATTAAACTGAGTATTCAAAGTGTTGTCTTTGAATCTTGCAAACAATCTAACTTAAATTAGATGGACTTCAGGTCTGAATTGATTTGCTTAATATGTCACTCAATATACATATTTTTCTCTAAAGTCAATTTTCCAAGTTGAAAGTTATTTTGTTTCTTTTTTTTTCTTGTTAATGTGCCCTGAAGCTATTAGATAAATGAAGTTACTATTCAAGAAATTATTCTTTTTAGGGTCCCTTGCCTTCTATTGCTCTCAGTTTTTAAAGCCAGCTGCTGTTGTGACAACCTACTTGACTAACCTGTGAATATAATGAATACACAGAAACCTCTGCAGTTCAAATGAGGACTATTTAGATATTAATTTAATTGTTCCAAGCAATAAATACATAAAAAAATTTGCTGTTTGGAACACCCTGCAGAAGCAGTCCATGTGTATTAGCTCTTCTTTTTACTAACCTATTTTTTAATTAAAAGACTAAAATATAGTATTATAAGAGCTACAGTTTAAATATTACCATTACAGAACTACTTTATATTAGGAAGCTTTTTATGAGCAAATATGCAGGTATAGCCATAAAGAGTGTGAGAAATCAATTATTCAAGAGTGTAAAGGCTCAGATTTGTACACCTGAGTAAGTTTGGAAAATTTAGCTGTAAATAGTTATACTCATAAGGAAGACAGAGAAAGATATACTTTTTAGTCCCTGATAGAATAAAAAAAATTAAGTATGTGTGAATTTGTGAATTGATTTGGATGGGACTATTTATACTTCAGGGTAAAATTTACTTTGGAATCTACAAACTTTTCAGTTATCTCAGAACTTTATCTGGCACTGGAATATGTTTGAAAAAAAATAATTAAGACAATTACAATAAAAGTAGACTTTTCTGGACCATGAACAATCGGAAGCTGGTGAACATGGCCTCAATTTTCAAGAAGAGCAAAAAAGGAGGATCCCAGAAATTACAGGTCTGTTTTTCTCACTTCAGTGCCTGGCAAAGCTATGGAAAGATTATTCTGTGAGGTATTGAACCGTACCTGAAGGCAACTCAGTCTTTAGTCACAGATAGCACAACTTCATGAGAGGAAAATCCTGCTTGTCAAACCTGATTTCCTTTTATGACAAGGTGACCCTCCTAGCTGATGAAGAGAAGCCACTTGATGCAATCTTTTTTGATTTCAGCATAGCTTTCAATACCATCTTTCCACAGCATCCTTCTGGACAAATTGTCCAGCATTAGCGGGATAAATACATCATATGGTGGGTGAGCAACTGGCTCACGGGTTGGGCACCAAGGGTTACAGGGAATGGGGTGACATCAGACTGGTGACTGGTTACTAGTGGGGTTCTGCAGGGCTCCATGTGCTCTTCAACATCTTCATAAATGGCTAGGAAGTGATACTAAAGTAAGTTTGCAGATGACGCAAAACTGGGAGGAGCTGTTAACTCCCTCAAAGGCAGAGAGGCCCTGCAGAAAGACCTCGACAAATTAGAGGGTTGGGCAAGAACCCAGGACATAAAATTCTACAAGGGAAAGTGCAGGATTCTGCACCTGGGATGGGGTAACCCTGGATGTATGGACAGACTGTGGAATGAGATGCTGGAGAGCAACACCATGGAAAGGGACCTGGGGGTCCTGGTCAGTGGCAAGTTGAACATGGGTCAGCAGTGCCCTGGCAGCCAGGAGGGCCAACCCTGTCCTGGGGGGCATCAGGCACAGCATCGCCAGCCGGGCAAGGGAGGGGATTGTCCTGCTCTGCTCTGCACTGGGGCGGCCTCACCTCCAGTGCTGGGGGCAGTTTTGGGCACCACAATGTAAGAAGGATATGAAGCTGTTAGAGAGTGTCCAAAGGAGGGCAATGAAGATGGTGAAGGGCCTTGAGGGGAAGCCATGTGAGAAGCATCTGGTGTCACTTGGTCTGTTCAGCCTGGAGAAGAGGAGACTCTCTGGAGGGGAGATCCCATTGCCATTACAACTTCCTTGTGAGCAGAAGAGGAGGGACAGACACTGATCTCTTCTCTGTGGTGCCCAGTGAGAGAACCCGAGGGAGTAGCCTGAAGTTGTGTCAAGGGAGGTTTAGGCTGGATGTTAGGAAGAGGTTTTGGTTCTTCACACAGAGGGTGGCTGAGCACTGGAACAAGCTCCCCAGGGAAGTGGTCACAGAACCAGCCTGACAGAGTTCAAGAAGCAATTTGACAGCACTCTTGGACAGATGGTGTGACTCTTGTGGATGATCCTGTGCAGGGCCAAGAGCTGAAATAGATGATCCTTGTGGGTCCATTCCAATTCAGCATATTCTGTGATTCTGTCATTCTATAGTAATAAGACATGTTAGAGAATTGGTATTCAAAATATATCTGTCCAATTAAACAGTCAAGACGGTTTTCTTCAACACACACAAAAAAATCATTTATCTTGACACTTGATGCCCTCTGAGTCTGCCATTACATAACTAAATCTGTGCCTATACGACTGGAGTTTTTATTCCAGGTAGTAAAACAAGTATCCTTAGATTTTCAGAGTGAGTGATACACCTGTGCAAAGTAGCAACAATGAGATTTATGGATATTTTCTACATGCTTTTGCAACTACAAAACAGAGGACAGAATATATGGACTAATTAGATGCAAAGCGTGTTCTGGTTTCAGAAGTACACACTCAAAATACAAACCACTAAGGGGAGTAACAGGTGGGTTTTTTCTTCAGTAATTTATCAACACATTACACAGGTAATGTATCTGATGTTACCTTATCTAGGCTGTTCAGACTTGCTGCCAGACTGATTACTGTTTTCCTCTTTGATAACGCAGACCTTCATTTTTTATGGGGTTTGTTTTGGTCATTCCTTTATCCAGTTCTGACTTCTCCTGACTTCTTGCTGATTTGAATGATGGGCCTGGGAGTAGCTGTATTGAATGTGGTGAAGGAAGTGAAGAGTCTTGGTGTTCTCAGTATGCCCACGAAAAACAGTGGCATTTTACTAGCGAAGTCTCTTTGCTAAGGTACCTTGTAGTAATCAGCGCTTAATAAAATCAAGATCAAAATGCCTTACCAGCTATACTGTAACTTTCTTTCTTATGACTGACAGCTATTTTGAATATTTTTTATGAAGTTTTGTGGGCTAGAAAAGAAGCTGTGTGGCTAGAAAACAGTTAGGCCAGATTTCATTGGCCGTAAACCAGCAATATTGAACATTTGAGCCCTTGAAGGTTACTGAAAAACTGTACACCAGACTGACTTATTCTCATAGACATCTGTCTCTAGCTACCATGGTGATCAGCATTCAATCTGTGGCTTGTATATCAGGAAATGACAGCTCTTTAACAGAAGCCAAAGAGCAGCAATGTCAATAATGAGGTTCCGTGTTCTGGACTGCATAGCAGTTTGCTGAGTCCTTCATTTCCCCTGCTTCAGAGAAGATAACAGTTCTTATGTCCTAGGGACAAGGGAGGAAGAGGTCTGGGGAAAGAAAAATGTGTAATCTGGAGGAAAATACAGTAAAATGAGCACAGAGGTTTTTTCCTCTCCTTTCTTGCCCTACAGAAGACTCACTTATTTTTTCTTTCTGATTGAGCTTAATTTTGTAGTGGTCATGTAGGACTCTAGTCTATGAATTTATTTTCCATATGTCCTTCCTTAACAAGAGGGTAAAAAAATATCTTTGCATTAAAAATAATGGCATCGTTTGGTTGATAAAAGTTCAGATGGGCAAATTTTTCTCTCAGTGATGTAGATCAGTAACCATGCATTACAATTCCAAACCAAATAAATAAAACAGCAAGAAAAAATAGGTGGATGTTTATATAAATCATGGAACCAGATCTGATGCCTCAATTTTTTTAGGAAGAAAAACTAACATAAATTCTCAGTAGCTTCTCTTGCCCAAGAAAAAATTCCCACAGAAGACAAAGATGACAAAAAACCCAAATACCAACCACACACACACAAAAAAAAAACCTCCACCAAAAAATTACCCAACTCAAAAAAAAAAAACCCAACTCAAACTTAATACTACCTTAGAACTAACTGAAGAACAAAAGTTGAGTAAATGGAAATAGCTGAGCAAATACAGCAAGGAATGAAATTAATGGAGAAAGCTGAGAAAACACAGAGATTACTTTGTTTATTGTGAACACATTCAATTTCTCCCTAGGTGTGAACTAAAATGTTCTTTCCCTATATGTTGGTTCCCTGTGATCTATTGCACTTATAATACACTGGGTAAGTTAGAAGAACTGAGACACTCCTGTTTCTTGAGGTCACTACTGCCTGCTTTGGGAAATCTCCTTCATATAGTGATGTCTCTGAAAAGTTCAAGTTCAGTAGGGAAGTTTCCAAAAGCCCAAACTCTTATCTGGTATCTCTGATATTCATTGGAGGAGTCTGGATGATCTGATGTGCACCGCAAGACAAGGCACATAAATGAAACAGCAAAGTGTGATGTTCACTTCTAACAGGGTAAGCCCCCCTCAACCCCAACTGATTCCCAGTGTCAGTATCTAAAAAGGAAGAGGGAATCACTGGTTGATTTTAGAAAGATAACTGTGAAATATTCCCAGTCATTACATACCACTTGCTGTTCTAGCAGTTATTGTCCAGCACATAATTGTCAGCATAACTTAAAAGAGAAGGAGAAAGACATAAAAAGTCAGGATATAGAAACTGAAATTCTATGTGTGCCTTATCTGAAAAATATTTGGCTAAAGTTAGGTCAGACACTTCTCCTTCATATGATTCTTTTGTGGAGAAAAAATCTCTGTACAGTAGAACATAAAAAAGAAAGATGGGTTTTCATGAAACTGTTTTTAGCCTAGCTGAATTTGAAAGGGTGATTTGTAAAATCAGGTTCTTTCAAAGTTTAGGCACAACCCTAAATGAGCAGAGCACATTGACATTTGATACTTTTCCTACCTCCCTAGTCAAACTTCACTTAAATTAAACAATTCATTTACATCAATTAAAGATTTATTCCAGTAAATAATGTCTTTACTGGTATACATAGAAAATATTTCTGAGTGGTTTATGTATCTCTCAGTTTGAAATGGTATTGTCTTTTAAATACTGTAATTATTAAAAAATGGAAAATACACTACTTTCTGAGTTTCATCATTCTTTTGTGGACAGTGAGGTTAAATCCAACACCATAGATGTCAATGGTAAAGCTTCCCTCTAAGTTTAAGAAGAAAATTTCATCCATATTTTCCTTTCACATTTTGACATGGCATACCAGCTTCTATAGGAAAACACAAGAGACACAAGGTGGAGCCAAAGATCCTTGAAGCAAACTATTCATAACCTTTTTTCTTTTTTAACTGAGAGCTCTTTTGACAAAGGCAAGTGAGAACAAGCTTCAAATCCAGCATTTGAAGTAAGTTGTTGAAATAACTAGAAGTCAAACCAAGCTATTACTATCTATAATTTAATAATAAAAAAGTGTATACATTATAATAATGAAAAAATTAATTTTTCTTTTCTGCCCATATTTTGCTTTTAAATAACACATCCAAATTTAATGAGCTTATTTTTCTTCAAAAGGCATATTCAAAGAAAAATATAACTTCCCAACATTTTTTCAATGTTTTTCCAAAAAAAAAAAGGAAAAAATAAAACCTTATCCTTTGTTCTCATTTCACTAGGTTTTTGATTGACTGACTGAATATTTTATTGTTTGGATTTATATTTATTTTTAATTTTCTGTTAACTTTTTGAGAAGTGGAAGAAACAGGCGTTATAGTCTACATTATCTATATTATTTGGTTTTGTTTGCATAAGATGCTTTAAAAAATCAAGAGTAAAGTGAGAGGGAAATTAAAGCTACTCTTATTCTAATGTGAGATGATTAATCTTTAATCCTCTGAATTGAGTTGATAAGGATTTTCATTACTGCATTCAGTAAGCATATTTTATATCAAGTCATCTACAGTTTCAGTGGCAAGGCTCACATCAAACTGTATTCCATGTCCCTTGAAACTTGAGAATATTTATTTTCTCTTCTTTTCCTGACAGTACACTCAAAGAATCAGATGACTGATAATATTTCACAGCTGTCGTCATCATCTGGTTTCACCCACATACACATGCCTGCACAGAGCAAATGAAAGAGACTGGAAATAGGGTCACACTCCTACTCATATTGTTATCTCTACAATTTAGTTGATAAAAAGTACTAGACATAAAAACTAGCCATATTCGGACTGAAACTGATGAATTACATATCTGAATTTTCTGTTTCCCTATTTGTTTAACAAAACCATTCATATGATTATACAAAAAGACCTTTCTAAGGGCTGAGGCCTACCTTGAGTAATAGCCTCAGTTAACACCTTTGCTTTTGGAGGCTCACCATGATGCTGCTAAAAGAGAGGCAGGAAGAATTTGCAGCACACAAAACTAGACTCAATCACAGAAACATCCCCATGCTATTCCCAGATATGCTTAGCTGTTAATATTTAAATGGCCCATGTTAAAAGTGTTGACTTGAAAATTATATGCATATTTAACTATATAGCAATATTGACTTTGACATAGATTTGGTGTAGAACCAGCTAGGAGTAAAATATTTACTCTTTTTTGCTTTAAGTAAAAGAGAGGGGGAAAAAAGAAAATAAAAAAAAGGATCGCCAGAGCTGACAGTGTGATAGAACAGAATAAAGAATGCTTTCATCCTCACAACTGCTATCACATGCTTGCACAGTGATGAATGAAGGTGTCTATCTTATCTCCTAGCTGCTTAAGAAAAATCATGTACAAGAAACAAGCATATTCAAAATCATTGCAAAAGATACTTGTTACATGCTACTGCTTCTCTGATTTTCCATTAACAGGCCAATTTCCCCATAATCATCTTTCAGAAATAAAACAAAATAAATTCTTTGAGGGTTTGTGTGGGTTTTTTGAATCTTAAAGATCACTGTCTTCAAAAAAGAGACCTAGTTCAGTTCAGTAATGTGAAACTAATAGTAAAAGTGACAGCGGAAACTGGAAATTTACATGTCATTCTTCCTGTTTCTCCTCTGTTTTTAATTTTTATCTCCTGAAAATAGAGCTCACTGACTGCTACAGCTTATGTTTAGAACCAGGCAGTAGCTCTAAGCATAAAAGAGAATATGCTGATATATAACCAGCTTAAAAATCCAGAACTGAAACACTGAATAGCAGGACTGCAAACTGCCAGTTGTTTTTGAAGCCATTCCTTTAAGGGGGGGGTGGGGAGAAACATGAAAGCCCTGTACTTGGCAAAAGAAAAACATACACAAAACGCTGTGGCAGATTGTTGCTGTGAAAATAAATCTGACTTCTCAGCCACATTCAAAGTCAAGCTGCCACAAAATTCTGAAAGGAATCATACAAGTCAAGAGCTGTATTAAGCACAGGAGCATAAAGTAGTTCAAGCATTACAGTCAAGTGAAATCATTACATTCAGTCTGTAGTGTAGCTTTTTAAGTGAAGAAAAGGACAATATATTGCTACAAATTAAGTTAATCTAACTGCGCATTACAAAGTGAAAAGATAATAAACACAAATAAAGAAGCATTTACTGTTAATTTACAAATCTACTAAACACAGAAAAAGCATCTGGAAACCAGATTTTACAGGGGCTATATTAAAAGGAAGAGAAACTAGAAATGTGTAGATGGGATCCAAATTTCTTTTTCCCTATACTTAGGTCAGCTGAGAACTACTGACCTGTCAACCTCACTTCTGTGCCTGGTAAGATCATGGAACCTTCATGAAAGTCTTCTAGAAGCTTTGCTATGATTCAGGATAGCCAGCATGGCTTCACCAAGGTCAGGTCCTGCCTGGCCTTCTGTGATGGGGTGGCTGCATCAGTGGGCAAGGGAAGGGCTACAGATTTCATTTATCTGGACATCTGTAAAGCCTTTGACATGGTCCCCCACAACATTCTCTCAAACTGGAGAGAGATGGATTTGATGGGTGGACTGTTAAGTGTTTAAGAAATTGGTTGGATGGTCACATGCAGAGGGTAATGGTCAATGTCTGGATGGAAATCAGTGACGAGCGGTGTCAGAGGGTCAGTACTGGGACCTGTTCTGTTTATTACATTCATTTCTGCAATAGACAGTGGGGCACCCTCAGCAAATTTTCAGACAACATCAAGCTGAGTAGTGCAGTTGACACACCTGAAGGACAAAATGCCATCCAGAGGAACCTGGAAAAACCTGAAGAGTGGGAAATTCATGAGGTTCAACAAGGCCAAGTGCAAGGTGCAGCACCTGGGCCAGGGCAGCCCCTGTTATCAACACAGCAGATAAGCAGATTGAGACAGCCTTGATGAAAAGGACATGGAGGTTTTGGTGGATGAAAAACTGGACATGAGCCAGCAATATGCACATGCAGCCCAGAAAACAAATTTCACCCTGGACTGCATTCAAAGAGTGGCCAACAGGATATGGGATGTGGTTCTGCCCATTTACTCTGCCCTCATGGGACCCCACCTGGGGCACTGCATCCAGCCCTGGGGCCCCCAGCACAGGAAGTACATGCACCTGTTGGAAATATGGCTTTCAGTAATTTCAGTTTAATATGAACCAAACACTATTGGGTAAGAGGGCAAAACCCTCTTCACTGGCTGCAATGTAAGACACATCTGCTTATCAGCCCGCAAGACACTCTTAACACAACCTACTTAAAGACACTGCTTGCAAAATAGAGACAATATTGAGAGGCTTTAAAGTCTGCAAGCAAAATCATAACTAAGCATGGATATAATGTGTAATTCCACAGAGATCAGAAATGAAACACCTTATACAGTAAAGGAAATATTTTTACCTTAAGAATGTTGTCTTGTAACCTTGGCAATTATGCAGCTAGCAATTAGATATCAAAAATTCTTGCTTTGAAGTTAGATCATTTCCAGTTTCTCAGAGTGATTTAATATTCGGGTTTTGTAAATAACAATTTCAAAGGTTCTGCCTAAACATCCTCATCAGTGTTTCCACTCCTTCTTGCCCTGTAAGTACTCAACTGTGTTGTGCTTTGCTGAATTGTTGAGCTCCTTTTTCTGACACTGAACAAGAGGTGAAAAAGAAAAAAAACCAAACACACAAACAAGCCAAGCAAAACAAAAAGAAGAAGCAAAGAGAAGGAAAAGGTTGACATAAGGACAAAATAAAGAAATTACCTTATGTCTGAAGAGCCCTAAAATCCCTCTTTTCTTTCAAATTATTTCCTACTACAAAAAACAACTTACAGTGAATAAACATCAGTTCCTACTATGTAAAATAATCCCTGTCTCTGGAAAATTATAGACTATGAAGTGTCTAAGATCTGTATGCACATTTGTCTGTATTCTTAGCTGCAAAAACAGATGTAGAAATCTCACTTACTTGAATCTTGACCAAATAGCCTGTAAATTTAAATTTATCAAACACCTTCTTTTGAAAAAATACTAATTTTAGTAGAGCCTGTAGCCTGGGAGGACCCCAATATCTTAATTATTTATCTTGGATGGATTGGGGAAAATATATCAATCTTTCTCAGTTAAAATCTATTTACCAAAAATGCCTGTCTGATCCCGTTCTAGTTGAGGAAAAGGGGTAACTATTAGAATTCCATGTTTCTGATCACCTCATGTCTTGCAGTAAGGAATTACAAAGTCTCTTAATGTATTTGATAAAAATATCTTTACCTCTTATATATTTTGAAAATTGTTATTTTTGTTTTCATTTAAAATTCTGGATTTATATTTGAAGACAACAAATTAAAGCAAGATCTTGTATCCACTTACCATCTCCATTCAATCCCTCAACATTAATTTCTTTGGTACATAATAATAAACATTAAACAAACCCCCAAAAACCTAAAAAAACCAATGCAAACAAAACAAAACTTTTAAAATCTTCCTATACATACAGTTTTTTATTTGTCCAGAAGTTTCAGAATTCCAGAATAAATTAAGACTCTTGCTGAATCACACACAATACTGATAAGAATTGGTCTTTTAAATCACCTAGTTTTGGAAGTAATGTGTGGGATTCGCCTGCCTTTATTGTAGATGTTTGGAAGTCAGAACTCTTCATCCTATCCTGCCCTTAAGTTAATGCATAGAAATCCCCTCTAGAGCATGGTTCGACTCTTCTGAAGGAGGGCAAGGGTTCCAGTTAAATGGATCTTTGATAGGCATGTCCATAACTTGTCATTTGATAATAGAGGGATCTTTCCATCTCACTTCCTTTAAACATATGGATAGAAAAGTAAAGAATCTCATCCGATATTGCATAGTCAATATTCACCACATATTCTGTGTATACAAGAAAATACTGACAGACTTGCAGCCTTTCATAAAAAATAAGGTAAAAATTAATATATTCCAGAATGTATTTGTGTTACAGTGTTATTATAGAACAAGATTCTTCTTTTTCAAGAAATGATGTGTCAAAAACTAGTTTGGTTTCTTCAGTAGTAATAAACTGATCATATTTCTAAGACGGGTTAAACACTTATTCATGTGAGGCATTTTACTCCATGCATTTACTGCTGTCATTTATAACTGCCTACTCTGCGAGGCAGCAGTTCACAAGGCAGTCTGACAAAAACAGTCTTTGCAACATTCAGAAAATGTCCTTTCACCTAATGCAACCTTCACATCATGACTTCAAGGATCCTTCAAACAGCAGATGCTGAGCAGTGATGGAAGAGCACATTACCTTCTAAATAGCAAATTCCATTAATTTTCTGCCAATGAACTACACGGACAATGCAGTTCAGAAAGAATATTTCTCTAAATATTTGTGAGATTTATTATTAAGTCTATCCCCCAGCCCCTGGGACGTGCTGTCCAGTGAATCTGCTCAAAAGTTATGACAAATTAGAAACACCATCTTCAAATAGCTGTTCTGACACAGTAGGTGGTCACAAACGGTAACAAGCATATCCCCATCTCAGGTACACCAACCCCCATCAGTGTAACAATAACTTCCAACTCGATATTTTAAATTGTATCACATGCATTACATTTTGTCTTTCAGAAGTAACAGATGAGCTTTCATTTAAAGTAATGATATAAAAGAATATGAGGGGAAATGTACAGACTGCTGACTTTAGAAACTAAATTTAATTTGACATATTTCTTACAGAAGAACTATGTGAATTAAGCGGAACTGTGAATTGCCAAACTCTCTTTTTATTGCTTAAATAATTTACATGTTTTCTGTGCAAAAGAAAAATAATTATAAAACAATCAAAACACTTTTATGCCAGGAGACATCACAATTATTTTATATTTTGCCAACATGATAATGCTATATGAGATTTTATTCAAAGGAACTTAAGGAAGTTAGGCATCTACTTGTCATTAAAATTAGGTAATAAATTGTTTGCTTCTTTGACAGTTGTTGTTAGTGTGTGTGTGTGTGTGTGTCTGTGTGTAAATATCTTTAAAAGTACATAGATACCTACGTGTGTGTACATTTCCATACCTATGTGTTTGTAATACAGTGGAAATAGGATGAACAATAGGGAATATATTATCGGATATTTCATTGACATCCTCAGCACGAGGGAGTCCCTAAGGCATCTCTGCTTTGCTGAGGGACCTCTTCAAGGAAATGTTCTAACACTGGTCTAGAACTTCCAGGTTTTGATGATATTTCTAATCATAACCAATAATGGGTATTCACTTCCCTCTGTTGTGCTTACTATCATCCTGCAATATTGGTCAATGGCTCTAATTTTTCATTTTTAAACTTTTTCAGTCATATTCCGTTTTTTCCTAAATTATTATTTTCTTCTTCTCTGACTTGTCCTTCTCCCAGTCTTAGAACTTCGTCTTGTTTGGTTGACAGCCTAAATGAATCTTCAATGAAAACAACAGCTGATTTCACATATGTGTGTGAGCGAATCAAGTGATTATTTGCTTTATGGTTGGATGCAGTTGGTGTTGGAATTTTGGGAGCCTTCAAGGAACCAAAAGGACTACATTAACAGTCAGCCTGCCTGCAACAATCAAAAATCCTATAGCTTTTACCATCAGAACTCTATTTTTTGAACACTGATGGAATGAATTTTCTCCACTGTTACCATATTGTTCAACATAGGATGTGAATGTAAATCTATGCAAATGTCCAGTAGAACAGTCTCCCAGGAAAAAACACTGCAGCTGAGCTAGGGATATGGGGGTAGTACAATGAGAAACTGAGCCAAAGAAATTTAGTTTTCTACAAGGGACATATATGGTGACTGAATGATGAGTCAATGATTTAACATCTGTTATTTTCCTGTTACTATACACCATTGTCTTTTATACCTGGCTGTGAATGCTGCCAGAGTCCAATATGCATAGGCAGGGAAAACATACCATACTTCTTTTTTATTTAGGGTTATTAAAATCCACCAGGGCTGACTAAGTTGCAAGTGTCACTATCGATCCCATCTAGCAGTACTGACAAATATTTCAAAAATTTTAATGAACTCTATAAAGCCCTAATAATCAAAATTTGAAGGAAATTTCATGAGATATGCCAGAGATATGCTATATCCTGTAGCCCTTGTACTGTACAAGTCATCCCACTGGATTGCTTGCAGACCTGGCTGGTGTGAACAAGAACTGTGTGAGAAAGTGTAAAAAGAAATTCTGCATCTCTGAGCCACATTCATATGCCAAGGATCAGATCAATATTTACACTTCTTTCTGAGTTGCCGTTTACACCCCTGACATTCTCAACTCATTCTTTTCACAGAGAGTTACAGTGTAAAAGGATGAGAGGAAAAAAGTTCTGCTTAGAGGAGCTAGACAACCCAGGGGCAGAGGCCCTTTAGATCCACACTCTGCACTCTGCAACCAAGTAAGGAAATCAGAATCAAACGCGGAGTACTGGCAGCACTGCACTTTCCCTTATGCACGTATCAATATGAAATAACGTCTTTATCTTTGGTATGCTCTCTCCAGATTTACACTGGACTTGCTGGGAAGAGAAAAGTACCAAAATTTAGTTGTTGAAAGGGGGAATTTTTCTAGCGTAAGACTTTTTTATTAAATTGCCTCTTGATAAGTCCATTCTGCATTAGAATCAGATTTCAGCACTGAAATTATTCACTCATCTCTAACAAAATCCTAATTTTAACCATTTATTCACAGAAAATATTTTTTCTTGTGTTTGGATGGAATTTCCCATGTTTAAGTTGTGTCCATCGTCTCATATCTTTTTCTTGAGAATTAATGAGAAGATTGCATTTCTTCTTTTGTTAAAAAAATAATTTCTTCCATCAGGGTGCCGCGGCGCTCTGTCCGGCTAGCAGGTGACCAGCACCGGGCTCTCGCCCTGCATGGGATGGGGGTGACAGAGGCTGCTCGTGGGTGCGGGAGGATTGGCGAAGCTCCAGCGTGAGTTCACCTAATCCACCGATGTTAAGGGCGTGTGGAGGAAGCAAAGAAGAAGAGGAGTGGGTTCTTCGTAGAAGGCAGGAAGGGTTTATTGAGGTGAAGGGCGAGGGACCACGAAGAATCAAAGAACCACAAAGAACTGAGATTACAGTACTGACCTGGGGTTTTATACCCCAGTGGAAAGGGGAGGGAAAATGAAAAACGGCCAGTGGTACAGTGACGAGGAGGTGGTACCAAGTCGGGGAAAAGGGGTACACAGCCAATGGGGAATAAAGTGAGAGGGGAAAATTAACGTGGGCCAACAGGGAGTCAAGGACTATAGAACATTCTAGGGGGACAACTCTATATGGAGGGAAAAAGGAGGGGATGGCAGCGGCCAATTATAAGGAAGGAGGTTTGCATATTTTGCACAGCTCTCTGGGAAGTCACCCTAACTCTAGGGTTCTTGGGCTGTGGGGGTATCAAACCAATGGACCTGCTGGTCCATATGGCTCTGCTGTCCATGATGCACCCCAACACAGGGGTTTATACACATTGCCAATATCACTTGACTCTGATAGTCTCCGGGCTTAACAGCCAAAATCTCTCTGCCTCTCCCAATATGACAGATGCCCCAGTTCTTTAATAATCTTTGTTGCTTTTCACTGGACTTGCTCCAGTAGCTCTTTATCTTTTTTTATAACGAGGAGCCGAGAACTGGGCACAACACTCCAGATGTGGTTTCACCAGTGCTGAGTAGAGGTGAAGGATCATGTCCCTCGACCTACTGGCACTCTTCCTGATGTATTCCCAGAATGCCATTGACCTTCCTTGCTGCGGGGGTGCATTTACATCACGTGGTCAGTTTGTTGGTCACCAAACCATAGAATGTCTCGGAATATTTCCCATGTGGTCCAGCCCTGGCCTATACTGGGACATAGAGTTATTCCTTCCCAGGTGAAGATCTTGGTCCCTTGGTTTCCTCCAAGCTGTCGTCAGTCCTCAGAGAGAGGGTTCCTTTCCCCCCACTAAAAGGATGAAGATGACTTAGTCCCTAATGTCTTTGCTAGCACCCTCCGGAGCCTGTAATATCCAGGCTTCCCCTGACAGTTCTGTCGGTGCCCACACAAAAGGGCAGCAGGTCTGAGTGACAGACAAACCTTGGCAGCACCTCCACAAATCTGTCTGAAAGAGAGATATGGAAAGCAGTAAACTTTCCTAGACAACTGATCAGGTCAGCAGATGGGGACCTCTTCTGTTCTCCCCACGGAGTCTCCACCTGCTGTCATTCACCATTTTCTCTTGGTTCTGCTGCATGGCCCAGGGCCAGCTAGCATGAATGCTTCATTGGTCAGCACTCTCTGCTCCTCATGAGCTCAGAGAGCAGTCAATCTACTGTGTAACTGCAAATTTTAGGCTGTAGCAGGAGTCTTCCTCCTCACGTCTGAAGTCACCGGCTTTCAGTCTTTGCCATCAGATTTCCCTGCTTCCAACCCGACAGGCACAGACTCCTCTGCAACAGTGGGCAGTTTGGGTTCTTGAAACAGCAGGGTCTCAGAGAAGAACTGGGTGATCTCTTTTTCATCTTCCCTGATGAGACACTGTCTGTTGATCTCCACCTAGAGCACCCTCACTAGGCAGCACAACTTCTCAACAGCTGCAGACCCCCTGGAGGTAAATAAATCTTCCCTAGACTCAGAGTGAGACTCCACAGCTTCCCGCAGCTTGAGCCTGGCAGGGCTGCATCTTCCTACTGTAGCTTCTAGTGGGCCAAGGCCTTGAACACCTCAGGAACTCTTGCTCCACTGGCTGCTGGGGATCATTTCTTATGTCACCACCACAGCTGAGGGTGTGCATGGCTATATTTGGTGTGGCAGAGTTCATTTTCCCCACAGCAGCCCTCCCAGTGCCGTGCTTTGCACTGGTAGCTGGGTAGATGTGTACAGCACACCAGTGTTTTGGCGGCCACTGAGCAGGGCTGGCACAGCCTCAGCGCTGTCTCTCCAACATTCCACCCCCACCAGCAGGCTGCAGGTGGGCAAAATCTTGGGAGGGGACATAGCTGGGACAACTGACCCAAACTAACCAAGGGATATTCCATACAGTATTATATCTGCTCAGGTATAAAAGCTGAGAGAAAGGAGGAGGAAGGGAGGCATTTGTTATTTATGATGTTTGCCTTCTCAAGCAATTGCTGTGTGTGCTGTGTGTGCTTCCCAGGAAGTGGCTGGACAACACCTGCTGACAGGAAGTGGAGAATAAAATACTCATTGCTGGGGATTTTTTTGTCCTTTGCTTTCATGTGCACAACCTTTTCTTTTGCTTTAGTAAGCTGCCTACATCTCAACCCATAATGATTTTTTGCTTGCTTGTTTTGTTTTGGTATTTTTCATCTTATTTCCTTCCCCAGTCCAGCTGTGAAGGGAAGTGATAACAATATAGCAGCTTGGCATGCACCTGGCATCCAGCCAAGGCCAACCCACCAGAGGTGTTTTTAGAAGGGGTGTTGTCCTCATCTTTGTAGCCCTCCACATTACCTGCTGGTCAAATAGCTTCATCTGTTGACTGCCTCGGCACATTCACATCTGCAGAAGTGACACCATGTCTTGGAGGGCTTTAGTATGACCATCCATTCCATGATCCTCCGCTTTATGCCAAAAATGGCTGCTATATCTTTAAGGCCCAGGGCTGGGTGTGTGTGAGGCTGGGGAGGGGGGAGGTTTGGGGTTTTGGGGCACATTTTTTGAAGCCTCTCTGCCCAGGCATTCCATGGCGCTGTGCAGTTCGGCTTTGCTTGGCTTAGCTTAGTTTTGTTGGCCCAGGCAAAAAAGCACTTCCCTTCTCTGGCTTGAAGGAGCTGCAGTATCAATCTTTGAGCTGCCTTGAGGTGAACTGAGCAGCTGCTGGTCTGAGACTGGAGAAGCGGGACCGACAGGAGCAGGGTCACCCTGTTCCAGCCGCAAGCCTTGAGGAGCCGAGCCAGGGACAGAAAGCACACAAGACGCCCCAGCCCACCTCTTTCATCTGCAGTGGAGAGCAGGTAGACACCAGAAACTACCAGGTTTTGCCTCCTGCTGAAATTCCATGGAAACTCCACTTCCCTCTGCGTGAAAGCCGATGCCATCTCGCACCACATATTAGAAGGGGTATCTCTTCAACATTCACCAGGTCCTCAGGGCATTTTTGGGTCTTTGTTCCCATCTGTGTGTCTGTGTGGGGTAGGAGGTGAGCCTTGTGGGCATTCTGCTGTTAATAAACCATTGGTTTGGGGTTTTTTCACTTTCCTCTATTAGCATTCATTTTTCTATTGGTGGAGGGGGATTACTGAAACCCTTCAGAGGAGACTACTCATTGCAGAGTGTCTTCTCTTAAATTTTACTCAAAACTGAGATGCACCAACAAGCTGAATGGTGCTTTGGCTAAACAATTGAAATCTAAAGTTTATATATTTTAGCGGAGGGCTTGGAAGGAAACTTATTTCTTGAATCATTTTAAAAGTATAAAATATTGATAATTTTCCTACAATGAACACCATGTATTCCTCAGCCTTTTCTTCAAAGGGGTGGTAATATCAAATGAGATGTGCTCTAACCACAGGTGAAAGTGAATGAGTCTTCAAATGATAAATGAAACAAAAAATCCTCTGTATATTGTTCTATTTTCTTTTTTAAATGGTTCCAGTGTCTGAAGATTAAGTTAAACTAAATTGTGTCACTCATGTCCAGGAGGAAATAGAAACACTCTCTTTTCCACGATTATGCATTTTCCAGAGTTCATACTAGCACAATCTTCCTTTTCTGCAAGAAGCTACAACTATTTTATAGTGTGTAACTTTTGCTTCTGAGCTACATTTAAGGATAGGCAGGCAGCAGACAAAGAATGTGGGGTTTTTCTGTCAATCTATTCACATCCTGTGAATCATATAGATATATCTGTGTAACAGCAGTGTAATTTAATGTAAAGAAAAGAGAAGAAAACACTGGGCTTGGACTTTCTGTGAATGTGATGTGACTTAAAATTAGATCAAAGAATTATGTTTACAAAGGCAGTAGGTATACGAAAACCATCCCTGATGTTCTCCCATCTGCTGCATTAAAGCAGGCTTTCATCCTCCCCAAAGCTGATTATTAAAGGAAGTAGAAATATTCCAGATCATAATGAAGAAATGAAAAGATGTCTGTGACATTCATCTATTTTTAACATCTTCGTTGTGAACATCCAATATCCAATACAAAGTTAATATGTTGCTGCAGATGATCTTCTTTTGAGGTCTTTACCTCCATATACTTCCAAAAGCATCTGACTGAAAAGGCTGAAGTAACACTGTTTTTAATGCTGTGGGAAGTACAGTCAAAGGCATGAGAAGCCTTTCACCAGACGTGACCTTACAAAAAAAAAAAAAAGAAGACAAAATCTCTGCTATATTCTACACAGAGTTCTGCAAGGAGATGTTATGAATTTGCTGTTACAGAATTTAGTTACTATATTAGAATTTGCTTTTAAATTTGCCTCTTGTCACAGAGCTCTGCTAAAAGATGCTCACATTAAAATAATCATTTGAGGCACACGGAGATAAATCTGAAATCCTGGTGCAAACAAGAAGCACAGTAGACAGGATATGTGCATATCTGCCAGAGCACGCTGTTCCTCTGAAAAAAAAGTTCATCAATGAAACATGGGCAATGTAATGTAGACAAGTGTATTACTGGATGTGAAAACTTGTTTTGAGAACTGAAGCTATGGGAAGTTCACAATATCGAATGAACTTGGTACTCGTCAAATTAATTTAACAAGGGTACAGTGCTTTTTCTCATGCAATTCAATACAAGATTTTAATTCCAAAATGTATCTGAATATGCTGCACAATTCCAGTAGTCTGTGGAAGTAGACACTGCAACTTTAAAAAATCACCCTGTCAGATAAGTCCAGCACACCACAGCTTCAAAAGTCAATACCAGAAGTAATAAGGGTGAGAGGAAGTTGCTGCATGTTGCACCAGGGGAGGTTTAGATTGGATATTAGGTAATGTTTTCTACATCAAAAGGATTGTCAAGTATTGAAACAGGATGTCCAGAGATGTGGTTGAGTCACCACATGGAGATACAAAAAAGATGCGTAGATGTGGCAGTTTGGGACAGGTTTAAGTGCTCAACTTGGAAGTGTTAGGTTTGCAGTTGGACTTGACATTAAAGGTCTTTTCTAAACAAAATTACTCTATTTTTCTATGAGCAGTGTGATTTTCCCTCCAAAAGGCAGGGGACGAAACATATCACACTTGCCCAGCTGCACCATCAACTCTCAGTCACCACTGGATGTGTTCAGCCTGTTAGGACTCCTGTGATGCTGCCAGCAAACTGGCCCAGCATAAGCCAGGAGAGCTGGCAAATCTTGGTTGTTTCAATGTGGGGCATGTATGTGCGGATAAGACATTTGTGGACACCAGCTGGTGCAGCCACATGGCCCTTCGCTTTTCTACAAGGATTTTTCAGCTCAGTGAAGATTAGCTCAAGGACCTCTGTGCTCCATAGGCATTTCAGTGTCAATGACTTTTTTCCACTTTATCCTCACTGTATTTCACAAGAGAAAAAACCCCACATCTGCTCTGTGCCTAATGCAAGTTCTAATGCTTACTATTGCTCCATGTGTTTGACACAGGATTCATGTGTTCACATTGCACATCTTTGTTACATGCTGTTTCAATCATTGCACATATTGTAACCTACAAATATTTCAATCCTAAAAAAAAATTCTTAAGGATACATATTGGATTTATGTGGCAATATTTTGACAGGGGGGCAGTGGAGACTGCAGGGGTGGTTTCTGTGCAAAGAGGCTGAGGAATGCCCCTACACTCGACAGAGAGTTGATGGCTCCATGTGGGCCCTCTGCTGACCAAAGCTGAGTCAACCAGTGACAACTCTGCAAACACCAAGGTCAGTGAAGAAGGAGGGGGAGGAGGTGCTTCAGGCACTAGAATAGATTCCCCTGCAGCCCGTGGAGGGAAGACCTTGGTGAGGCAGGCTGTCCCTTTGCAGCCCATGGAGGACGACAAGGAAGCAGATATCCACCTACATCTTATGGAGAGCCCCACAGTGGAGCAGGTGGAGATGCCCTGAAAGAAGCTGCATGCCATGGAGAGCACTGAAGCAGGATCCTGACAGCACCTGTGGACCTGTGGGAAGCAGACTCCATGCTGGAGTAGGTTTTCTGGTAGAGCCTGTGACCCTGTGGGGAACCCACACTGGAGCAGTCTGTTCCTGAAGGACTGCACCCCATGGAAGGAAACCATGCTGGAGCAGTCCATGAAAAAATGTATCCTGTGGGAGGGGGAGCAGAGGAAGAGTGTAAGTAGCAATGAGTTGCAGAGATGAAGTTTTATGAACTGACTGCAATTCCTATTCCCCATGTCTCTGTATTGCCTGGGTAAGGGAGAAAGCAGAGGAGTCATGAATGAAAAATTAAAGCTATGCTTGGGAAGAAACAGAGCAGATTTAGTTTTAGTTCTGTCTTTGTTTCTATCCTACTCTATTTTTTCAGTTGGCAATAAATTAATCTTCCCGAAGACAAGGTTGTTTTGCCTCTGAAAGTAACTGGTGAGTGATCTCCCTGTCTTGATTCACCAATTTTTTTATCTTATACTTTCCCCCATCATGCTGAGGAGGTGGAATGAGAGTGGCATATGGGTGTTTGGCAGCCAGACAGGGTCAGTCTACCACAGGATAACATGAGTGTGCCTCACAAAATGGCTAATTTAAAATTAAATACTCATAATACCGAAAGATTGCTAATTAAGCTATAGGAATTTTGTTGTGAAAATTACCTCTAGTTCATATAAGTAAGTCTATAAGTCTTTTGGCTAAATAAATTGTGTGTAACAAGCTGCCAAGTGCGTAACATTACTTAAACATTTTTCTAATTTTTAAGAAATCAAGGTGGGGGAAAAATACTAAGAGCAATTTATGTATCTCTTAGCTTACGGTATTATCAACAGGTTAACAAATTTTATTACAGCTAATTAAAGTTCCCATTGCATGGCTTTGTTTAAAGTTATTACTTTTATTTATATTAATACCATTAGGCCCTAGTACATATAATTGCACACATAAACTAGAATTGCAAGAGGTGATATAAGATTTGATGTTTCTGCTGTGGAACAAGCAGGCTCAGGCTGATATAAGCAATCACTGCAGACTGATTACTGTGTGGTGTTCCAGCCCCACTATGGTTTGCTGTGAGATAATATTTTACTATAAGGATTAACTATATTCACAAACTACAGGGATAATATGCTGAGGACCATGTCTACCGATACTCATTTACTGATACTCATGCCTTTGCTGATGCTTATATCCTTGCCAGTTTATCCATTACAGGAAGGAATAGAAAAGCAGGTCATTTTAAAAATCTTGGAGACTTTTCCAAGACTGCCAGAAAACACTGTTCATAAAAAAATAAATACTGTTGCAGTGGCTAAAGTCCACATTACACCCCCTGTGTTGCTACAAAGTGGTCTCTCTCCACACCACTGTGCCAGAAAGTTCTCCCTTTACAGGGACCCCACTGGTCCCTGGTCCTCTCCCCCCTCCCCTCCC
>VYXC01001150.1:124207-254674 GCA_013397175.1 Platysteira castanea | reverse complement strand
CCCTCAGACCATTGGCTTCTGATGCTCTGCCCGCCCCTGGGACCCTTTGGGATAAAACCATGCATGGCTTTTGTTCTGTGTTCTTGGCCCCGTCCCCGCTTCGAGTGCGTTGGTTCCATTAAACGCCTCAGAATTGCACGCAGAGAACTCCTCTCCCCTTTTCATCTCTGGTTCGCTCACAGACCGTGTGTGTGAGCGGCTGCTCACAACCACCAGCGAGGGTGAGTTTGTGTGCACTCGTGGGTGCTGGAAGAGCACCGCCAAAGCGTCTCCACAAGGGACCCTGTGGGAAAAACATGGCATCAGTCCACCGACACCACCACCGCGATAAAATACAAGTTTAAAAAAAAGTCTCATTTGCAGAACAACCATAGTGTTTCATTCAGTGTGGCACAGTGCAGAACTCTGCTGACAAGTTAGCGGTGGTTTTGTGCTGAGTTTCAATCAGCTGCTGATTTCATTATGGCTGTGCTCTAGTCAACTATCTTAAGCATCAGTATTAGGCACATAAAGTTACATAGCTATTCAATGTTGTAACAGAACGAGTGGATTTTGTGAATTGACTCTATGACTCCCGAGTTTTTTAACGGAACTCCCATGTTAACGTGCCAAGATTTACTTTCCCACTAAGCCAATAGACAATATGCAGTGATAACCTAACTGCACTGGCGAACTAGAAGGAAACACATTTCAACAGAGATAAAAAAGGAGATGAATAACACTCAAAGAGAACACAAAAAAAATTTGGAAAAACAGACTGAGGTTTCAACAGACTTATTGTTGACTTTCTTTGTACTGGATCAATGCCAAAAAGAAACTTAGAGAAACAAAACCAAGAAGTCACTTCAGCCAGGAATATCAGCAATTGATCATGTCAGGCTGCTTTCTGCAGTACAATTCCGAACATTTTTTCTGCTCCTTTTGTCACTGACCTTCAGCTCTCTCACATGGCCTTTTCATAATTTTCACTTGAGCCACTTTTCAGATGTAATCAAGCTTATCTCCTCACTTCTCCTTAATTCCATTATCAAAGCACCACCAATACACAATAATTCCCTATCCAGAAGAATTTATGTTGGCTTTTTGATTTTCTTATAGACAATAGAAACTGAGTAACCACATCCACACACACTCAGTGGGGATCAAGAAGGAAAATTAGGGTGCTACCAAAACTCTTAACAAACTACCAAGATACTTGCTCAGTTGTATAATATATCCCTTTCTGTGACATGCTCTTTATTTTGTCTACTCAACTGGGCTTTATAGTGTCGTCTTTATTTCTACATACCTTACACTGAAAACAGGAAGGGGGAGGTGAAGAAGAATAGTAATAATTCATGACTATAGGATGAATTGAAATATAAAGATATTGATGATAAAAAGGAAAGAGCAAATATTCTAAGATGACTAAAGGTACCTGTAAATGGATGTGATAAAAGTCCTAGTCTTGTGTAATGCAAAGACTCCAAAAGGATTGACTTCAGGCAGAAAAGCAATATTTTATTATTGTAGTCAATATATTAAAAAAAAAAAAAGTAAGATTTAAAAAAATAGAATCAATTTGCTTAATTATTATGTTCCATGAAGTGTGAATTTAAAATGTAAATACAGCTGATGAAAAAAGGAAGTGAAAGAATACTTCAAAGTAAGATTATTCTTTTCTTTTACATAAGAATGCTTTGCTCAGAAATGTTGGAAAAGTGCAACAAAAGTCATTAGATAAAGCAAGAGTTTAGGAAAATATGGGTCAAGAAAAATATATGCATAATGATGTTGATTTTTTTTAAACAATCCATAGGATTTTCATGATGGAAATGTCATAAAAGAAATGTTTACCTCAAAAATTGACTATGTCTTAAAAACAGGTAATTTTGAACATTGACGTTGATGCTTATGTCTAAAATATGAAGAATGGCATCAACATCATAAAATCATTGATGACTCAGTCTAATATGATTCTGCCTAGTAATCATTTCTTCTTTTGACCTTAATCCAGAGCTCAGATAAAGGAAATATTTAAATAAATAAATAAATAAATAAATAAATAAATAAATACAAACTCAACTGCAACCAACAGATAAGAGTATTTAAATTCAGATTGGTGGTTTCTTCAATGGATTTATGGAAAGACAGGACAGATCTCCTAAACAGTCAGTGCTCCAAGTGGAGTGGGATGTGTCACTACATTTCATTTATCTTTGCTTTCCAAACTTATCATAACAAAGCTTTTTAAGTAAAGAGTCTAGAATGCTTGCAAGAACTCAGAAAGATTCACCATCTTGAACAAATACAATTTTTTTAGCCTACAGTAATGACTATCACTGACTATCACTAGTCATTGAAACAGGGAGGGACCTCTGGGCATTGTTTAGTCCAAGCTACCTGCTCAAAGCAAAGTTGGCTACAACAGATTGCTCAAGGCCATGTACAGCTGGGCTTTGAATGTCACCAAGGACAGAAACTTTGCAACTTCTCTGGGTAAGATGTTCCAGTATTCCAGTATCTAACCACCCTCACAGTAAAAACATGTTTTCTAATGTTCAAGTAGAATTTCCCGTGTTTCAACTTGCACCTCTTGCTTCTTGATCTGTCACTGAACACTACAGAGAAGACATGAGGTAGCAGCATGGCTTGTGAGCTGCTGACTTATAGAACCACATTTCTATGGCATTTACTGCGTTCTAAACTCTTTAGGAGACAACAGTACTTGGTACTCAGTTTTGCTAGCAAGGAATAGGGTTTTCTGGCTCACAGTTACAGCTGAGTTTTCTTACACAGAGAAGCTCTTGCAGCGGTACTAAGCTGGCATCTTTCTTCTGCAAGACAGAAGCCATCAGTCTACGCAGGGTTCAGAACCTTAATGTCCAATTTCATAAATGCACAAAATCTTTCCTTCTCTTCTTGTAACATCAAAATAAGGCTACCTTGAGTACCCATTTGGGAAAAACAAAGATAATTCCTTTGTTACCTTGAATTAGCTTGACTAGAACAAGCCTAGAAATCAGTGCAGACAAATGAATTTGCAGTGGAATGCATGTCAGCATAGTTTTCATAGCTAACGAGTACCTACATTCCAAGGCACAGCTTTACCAGCTGCTCAGAGGCTGGTGTTGCCCCACCTTCACACTGCTGCTGCCCTAAACTGCCTGAGGAGTTACACAAGCCATTTGACAAAGCCAGGGAAGTACCTCTTTGCAAAGTGGTTTGCTACATCTCTGAGATGGGCTTTGAACAAGGCTGGTGGGGAACACTGAAAATACACCTGAAGAGAAGTGGACACCTGAGGGGAAATGAAGAGGCACATGGAGAAATCTGTATAGATAAAGGCACTCTCATTACTGCTATGGAAGGCACGTGACTGGAGACTCATTGCAAGTGTTGGTACACCACATGGGAAACAAGCTGGAGAAATTAGAGACT
Organism: Platysteira castanea; assembly: GCA_013397175.1. NCBI lineage: Eukaryota > Metazoa > Chordata > Aves > Passeriformes > Platysteira > Platysteira castanea. The sequence goes on along the minus strand of VYXC01001150.1, from coordinate 251,254 downwards.
GTCTATGAACAGTTCCAGAGCTGCGGTCTCATTAGGATCACAGATAAGTAATGGAGTATGACTCATGAATGGAGTGCAACAGATGAATACAGGCCCTTTAGCATGGATGGGACAGGAAGGCAAGCAGGAGGAGCTGAAATTAGTGCAATGGAGCAGTAAACATGCATGGAACTTTACCTTGGAGCAAAGAGTAAGCTGGTCAAGGACAGACCGATATGGGTGATGTCGTGGTGAATATCTGCTACAAATACCTGATCAACAAACCTTCTAAAGCCTCACAAAGCCTTCTTCTAAAAACTAAAAATCAGATGAATAGCAGAACTACACATCTGGACTTCAAACATATCAAGTTTTAGCTTCTTCTGATTGGTGGGGGCATATGAGAAAAGCTGCCCTATACAGCCTAGGAAAGCTAGCTCGTCTTCAAGGGCAACAGTCCCTTCCAGTGTGCAGACAGTCTAGTAGTCATGGGAGATGGACAGCATAGATGAACAGGGAACACATGACTCAGCTTAAAGGCAAAAATGAAATACACAGAAGGTAGAAGTGGGAAGGAGCGACCTGGGAGATATTGCTCAAGCATACGGGTTTGAAATGAAAGCCAGAAGTTGAAACTGGAGTTGGAAAGAGAAGACAGTACAAAAGGCAACAAGTGAGATTTCTGTAGGTACACATGCAGCAAAAGGAAGATAGAGAAAAATGTAACCTCAGTTTTCAATAGGCAAGGGATCTAGTGATAAATGATGCAGAAAAGTCTTAAAGCCACTTCTGTCTCAGTTTTACAGACAAGGTCTGCTCTGAGGTTCACCAGGTCCCTAAACCTGGCAGCAGTCTATAGGAATTAAACCATTACCCCCAGGAGAGAGAAAATGACTTATAAATCACATGCAAATTTTGACATGCAAAAGTCAGTGTGAAGACATCAGAGCATCTGAATGTAATGAGGGAGCTGAAAAGTATAATTACAGGACTATTCTTTATATTCAGAGGCAAATGATTATTGAGAAATGTTCCTGATGATTAAAAAAGGGAAAAAATAAAAAGCCATACACATCCTAAAAAAAAACAACAAAGGAAGTATAGACAAAATTAACTCAGCTATGGAAGGATCACAGTATCATGTATCACATGAGATTAGCTTGAGGATAGTATTCAGGATCTTATCTAAAATTTACTAAGTTCAGTAAATCTAAGAGTCTGGAAAACTAATGCCAAGATCTGAATATAAGATGTGAAGTTACATCCATTCTGTTTAGGAAAATGAAACTCACACAAAACCCATCTCCTCCCCTTGCCTCAGATGTGAGTTTCCCCAACTGGGAACCAGATGCTTTGTTCAGCATCAGACCACAGAAAAAAATCAACACATGAACAACAAAGAGATTTGAACTCGAGTTTGGATTCAAATCCAAGCTGACATCACATCACAGAGATAAGCATAACTTTAGACATTTGCTTGCTCTTCACTGAAAGAGTCTCCATCTCTCCTGATACATGCCATTACTGGGATATGTGCCACAGATGTGTATAACCTTCAGTGGTTGAATCCCACAGAAACAGAGTTAATGCTTGCCTAGATAAATTCCACATCAAATTTCGTTCCTCTGACATGACTTTGTACTCCATGAATAGTCATAATGAACTGCTAATCCTCTGCATATTCTCAGTGCAGACAGATTGGGAACTGTAGCATGAAAATCATATGACGGACATGGATTTCATCATGTACAAGACATTCCTCCTTTACACAGCCTTCAGTCTACTTGACAGCTTATTCCCTTCATGCCTAGAAGGTTGTTCCTTGGCTACCTGAACTCCTGGGCTGATTTTAGCCCAGTAGGTTGGGTTAATTATATGGGTTAATTAAATATTCTGAAAAACTAGGTAAGATGCAATTGCCAATGTTTTTCTTCTACCAGTAACAAAAAGAAAGTTATGCACAGTAACTAAATCTTACAAGTCTGTTACTTTCTAAAAGTTACAAAAGCATTACCTATTTGTGTAAGTAAAACTTCAAATATTTGCTAACACTTCATAAAGAGAGAAATACTGTATTGATTTAGCCATCCAAATCTTATTTTACAATTATTTTTATGAACCTGTTTTTGTATTTATGTTGTTTAACTTAAGGTTACCATCTGCTCTATTTTCTTGACTGAAACGAGGTTTATCTTGCATTCCCAGGGGGAAAAATAGTTTGCTGTGTTGTATGCAGTTTCCTTAAGCATCATGATAATTTGTTTCCTTGTGTTCACATGTAAAGGTTTCCTGAGAAAATGTTTAGAATTTTCTTCAGTTCTGAGCCCAGTACTACATATCCCTCATATTCCCTTTGAGATCTAAACATAGATCATACAGTTTGTTCAAGTTTGTTCATACTTAATTTCTGAAATACAATGGGGACAGGCCTTTTAAAAGTCATGAGTCATTTGTCAAAACCCTTAGAAGTTCATGTCTGCATCCTGAAGGGAGTAACAGTAAGCCTTGTCTCGACTTCAGAACAAATAACAACACCATTGCAAAGACTCACTTTCTTTTTCTCATCTGTTATGTTACAAGTTATGAAAATGAGACCATACAGGTAATTTGGTGGTGTAATACACAAAACAGGAGAACAAAATTTCAGTGACTTCTGAGTCTAGTGACGGCTTTGTCAAGAAATAATGGATCCAGGAACCTATTTTAATTAGATAATTCCTAATGCCAATCTACTGCAGAAACACTAAACCAGCTTTTTTGCATTATTTTTGGTATAAAGGGCTGTATTTGTTATTCAGCAGTTCAATCAGGCTTCAGGCCTGCCAACTCAAAACCGCATTTCAGAGTCAAGCTCAGATTAGCTTGTATGAGAAGAAAACATTAAAAAAAGACAACTAAATCAGTATGACAGCTAATTTAAAATATTGTTCTCTTTTCCTTTCTTCCCTCAAGAAAGGGAAAACTATTCTCTCCAAGACTGAGGAAACAAAAATATATTGTCTATGTAATACAATCATAACTAATAAGAGTTTTTCAATTAAGGAACAACTCCTTACAAATATGTGTTACCAAAAAATTTGTCCATGACATTGGCTTTGCACAGAAAACTTCTACATGCTTTGGTCAGAAGAGGGTTGCCTTCCTCCAAGAGTGAGATCCTGACCCAGTGAGCACTGTATGTGACTGTCAGTGCTATTTACTCCTCTCTCTCCATCACTTGTAGGCTATCTAGATTTTGTGTAAAGGTACAAGGATTAAACTTTGTTTTCTCATGTCCCAGATCAAGCATTTGAAGACAAATAAAAAAACCCCTATCATATATTGAAATGTACTGTTAATTCAACATGTAAACCTGATCCTTCCTCCTGCAGACATCCTGTGGAAACAGAGCAGGGCAGCACAAAAATCATTGCAAGACCAGCGAGTGAAAGCAACTTTTTAAACCCCACTCCTGTCATATGTTTTGGATAGAGGGGACAGAGGATTTCTGTTAAGCACAGCTGTTTCTCTGAGTTGTCATGTGGTCTATCATGGCAATCAGTTTCTCTGTCAAACTACATGCTGCGTCTTCACCTCTTTCTCAAGGCTTGAAGACAGGAGATTTCGCAAGCACTGGGTCTCTGGTTGTTCTCTGGAAGACATGCTGCCCCGGGAAACTGTCATTTAACCTATTGCAAGGCTTCCCTCCAGGCTCTACTAAGGAGCATGGTGTGGAGCATAAGGGTATGGAGATAAGAATTTAACCTTTAACATATAATCACATGTTTAATAGAGGGTTTCACCTCAGACATATAATGTCAAGCATCTTGATTGTAACAAACTTGCTTGTAATCAATTCAGAAACCTTGAACTGTGTTCCTTAGTCATGAAGTTTTATTTTTGGTTTGGTTTGGTTTGTTTGGGTTTTTAAATATTTTATTCTAGTTGCCTAGTGGAAATACAGTTTTTTAGCTAGACCTGAAATGCATTCAGATGGGAAACATTACGCATTCTGATAGGGAGTTCTGCAATTAGCCCTTCTTCACACTTGCACTTTAGCACTGAAAATAAACTAGAGCTTCTGCCTCTTGGTTATCTTTTTATGGTAAAGAACTGGAATGTGGGCAAGGAGGAATTCTCTTTCATCAATTAGTATATTTTGTTACCTGAAGTTGTTGTATATTTTTTAACACTTATCAACTAAAGAAATTTGTACACTGCTATCATTTTTCAGGCTCATGTGCCTCTCTTCGATTCACTTTTTACTAAGATTCTTGTTGAGATTTGTATGTGGTCAGTTTTGGTAACTACACTATTTATGGCAATGACACATGGGAAGTTATAAAATAAACCTGCATAGTAAAAAGCCAAAATTTCACCTGTACATTCATGTATTCTTAGAGAAAAATAAAGCTGGATTTTTAGATGATGTTTCTTTCTAGACAGCAACTCTTTTAAAAACATTTTTTCTGATTATACAATTTAGGGATAGCAGAATCGGAAAAGATTCCTATTAAGTCGTAGTTATAGTGAGTAGAAGGTATGAAAATTCCAAAACTAAATGTTATTTGAACTGTAACAAAAGCCTAAATTATAATGTAAAATATCAGTTCAGCATGTGAGTAGCAGAAGCTTACTGTTTCAGTGTGAGAGTTTACAAGATACACACGGGTCTTCTATGCGTGCCCAGAGTCAGTCTAACCAAAAGAAGTCAGTATCTACTTCAAAGAGTGGTACCTACCTTCTCCAATGGACCTGATGCAACGGATCTAGCCATACACACCCTTTGTAACTACTGGAGATAGTGGCATTTGAATGAAGTGCATAAAACTAAGTGTTCATGCATGAAGAAAGAAACCAGCTTCAGATCCAGCATTTCAACATTGTCTATCTCACCAGCTGTATCTACTCTAAGACCCCAGGCTAATTTAACTGTGGAGCATTTCTACGACTTCCATTGGAATTGGTCTTGTGTGCAGAATGGAATACAGGAATCAAGGGTTCAGGAGAAAAGCATAAAAGCACATACCTGAATTACATTTTCAAGTTTGTGCTGGTTTTTTTGTAGAAGTGGATTGAAACACTGTATTTTAAAAGAAAACTAGGATTTAACACAACCTTCTAAAAGTAGAAAATAAATTTTAAAATATTAGATAACTTGTCTTATCTAGAATAGAAATTATAACTGTATAGACTGTAGTTCCATATGTAACACTACAGTGATATGTAGTGTATACCAACTACTGCAAAATTTTTTGTTTAAATTCTTACTACAACATCGTACAAAGCAAAATAATATATTTATTGTTTCTGAGGGACATCTGAAGCTCAGTTATCAAATTTCTTAAATTAAAATACCTGGCAACATAAAACTCAGTCATGATGTGTTGGATGAGAAAACACCTTCAAACAAAATCTATTGGATTATAAACAGGTATGTCAAACATTATTCCCATAAGCTAAGTTAATATCATCTAAGAAAACATCACAATTCATATATTTGTATGAGGCTTAGAAACTGGAATATACTGGATAGATTACATGAAGTTTTTGTCATGTTTCACTGCATTTACATCATACAGCTGGCTTGACCTCATTTCTGACACACTCGTATTTGAAATGTAATTGCTCTGCAAGGCAAATGATCAGGCAGTTCATGATGCAGGCACTACAGCAAAACCCTTGTACTTCTAATTTGCCCAAGAGAAAGAATACAGAGTTTCAAGCACTCAGAAAAGTATTTTAAATGTAGTGGAAAAGTGAAAGCAAAGGGAGGATAATAGGAAATTTTAAAAAAGCTGATTGAAAGACTCATTTAATATTACTTACCTTTAAACCATATATATCTAGCACACTAGCTACCTGAGGTTTTTATCACCAGCTAATTTGATTGTGTTTGAGTGATTTTCAATAAAGAAATGGTTTGACAGCAACAAAGGCTGTACAGGTCACAGTCATTGCCTCTTCTTTGTGGAGAGAATTAACATCAATAAAAAGCCACTGTTAAGATTGTGCTCTACCTTATGTTAATTACCACATTTTCAATGGCTTTATACTTTTTACATGTGGCCTGTATCCTGAGGACTGAAACATTTTGTGAGTAAGAATTCATATGTTTTCAAGAAGAAATCATAAATGTACCTAACATAGGTACTGTGCTTTTCATCCACCCTTCCTGGAGATGCTGCCTTCTAAACCAGCCTATTTTACCATGCAATGTACCTTTCCCTGGTCTCCTCTAACATCATGCCTTGATGTCCTTGAGGCTCTAAAAACATCATCATTATTTGAAGAGGTGTTGTTTTCCTCTTTCTTTCTCAAGTCAGAGTGTCTGGAGTAATGTAAAGACTGTAAAGTCCAGAACTATAAGGGTTTAAAGCATAAAACTTCTGGCACTTATTTTACATTCTAGGATTTGGTATCAGGGAATGTGCAGGTCCTCTTTTTTAATGGGTGCTGACCTATCACAGCAGGGATAGAGGATAGAGAGTGCCAGAGCAGGGCAGCTCAGCCTTTCTGTCTACTAAGAAATGCAGGATCTATAAAGACCTGTAGAAGACAATTAGCCTTTCTTTGCGATCCCTTTCTATTTTAAAGCAATCCACACACTTTAAACAGTCTTTTGCACTTGACATGACACAGAGCTATGCAGACATGTATTTTTCAGATGGGTACCTATGCATTCACAGGAACACTGTACACAATTCAAATATTTATGTTTTGTCACAAATACTGATAGGATTTGTCTATGTTTAAGCCATAGTTCCTACTATATCCTGTAGGAATAGTTGCAATTATCAAAAGTACCAATTTTTAAAATATTTATAATAAAGAATAAATATGTTTTCAGGACTAACAATCCATTTCTTTTACCAGAAATCCTCACTGTGATTCTGTTGTATTATCCAGACACAAAACTGATGGAAAAGGATCAAGCTGTATACTTGTGACCTAGAAACACAACACTGCAAAACACTTTCCTTTAAAAGCATTCTCCACTTTTACGTCCATTGAAATATAACAAAATGAAGAGTTATTTGGTCAAGCTGACCTTTTTTCCTCCATGAAACATATGTTGTTTCGTTCTACTTGTAGAAGATGAATATACTTAGTGATTCTTTGTACATATCAGCCCCTGGAAGAAAAAGAATGATTTCTGCCTGTTTGGAAAGGAATTTTATATTGGACTAAAATATTATGGATCTTCAGCATAACATCAAAATGTGATAAAAAAAAAAATTCATAGCTTTAACACCAACTTTTATGAGTCAGAATTACAACATGAACCACACTGAATCCAATTCAGGAAAAATGCACCTAAACATTTACATATTTATACTGTCCTCTTGATTTGGATAGAGTTATGATCAAAATGCCATATTTCTTCTCCCTCATCACCTTCTTTCATGACGTATCATAAGTTTACTGCATTCTTTAGCAAAATCAGAGTCTAAAATTTAACCAGTGAGAACCTGATCAATGGATCTTGTCTCTCATGGCATTCATATTGATGGAACTGATTACTGTGACTTCACCACTCTATTCTATTTTCAAATTTAACAATTCTGTTCTGTCTTGTGTTTTATACGTAATTATGTAAATTTTTTTTCCTATCCTTTACCTTGTCTTTATAATAAATCATTACCTTACCTCTAATTCTTCAACTAGAACAGATCCATTTGTTTCTGGCACCCCAGCAAAGGAGATGAACCACCGCTATTTTCATTTTACAGATGGAAAAATGAAAGAACCTGCCTGAAACCACAAAGTAAGCTGGTAGCACTGTATGAATTGCCTCCTAGCTGTATGATATAGCCTCCAGTTCCTCAGTGATACTAATTTTATCTGAATGGTCACTGCCAAACAACACTCTTGAGAGCAGGAAATTATGACCTGTCAGCTGTGACCACCAGACAAACCTAAAAGGTATCAGAGCACAAGCAAAAGACCGTTCACATTGTTCCAAATGGAGACCATCATGAAAGGAATGCTTGTTGTGCATTCTAAATCACACAGCTGTACAGGCTGGGACATGCAAAATTTGAAATATGTGTGGACTTGGTAGTTTCCAGATAGCTTTAATTAAACTCATGAGTGCAGCTGACCCAGATTTTTGCAGTTGCAGTCAATGATTTGTCACGGATTTATAATTTTGGTTTTACAGTTTTAGCCTTACTCAAGGGTTACAATGAAAAAATCCCAGTTAGGAACCTATAACGTAGCCAGTTCTAAAGACATTTTATAATACTCATATATTAAATGGTCTGAAAGACTGGGGGTTTGATTGATTCCTTAGAGCTTGAATTGCAAACTATCTTAATTTTTAAGATGGAGATGTCTTACATAATTATGATAGCACTAAAAAACAGAAAAGTGCAGGAGCATGACAAATGAGTTTTAAGATCTTTTGCAATTGTTTCATCATCATGCTTCATTTTCACTGCTGGCTGATGTTGGGATAGAGTGAAAGTGTGGATTTTCTTGTTTGTATGTTTAATGTAAATTGCAATAGTTCAACAGTTACTTCAAAATAATATACAAAGTGTGCTCAAGCACCAAAATATTCAGTCATGAAGACAATATTGGGCTTTTGGGGTTGTTTTTCTTTTTTTTTCTTTCTATTTGGTTGGTTGCAGATTTTTTTGAGAGGAGCTGGACAAGTAATATTAAATCACTGGTAAATATGGTTCTTACAAATATTTTCTCTGTAAGCAACTCAAGGACTGAAAATTGTGCTGGAGTGGAATTAGTGGGTGTTTTCAATAGTTTTCAAATGTGCCTTGATTTTATCCCAGGAATTTAAAATCTGTTTAAAACACATTGAGATTAAATCTATTCAACTATAGCAAACACTCATACAGCTTCCTGTATAATCGATGGAAGCGTAGGGATTACAGACTTTTCTTTTTTCTTGATTCATTTTTAGAATGACCTCAAGCTGATTAGGTTCTTAGATATTTCAGCTAAGGGCTTGAAAATACCTTTTCCATGAAAGTGACTCAATTTACCCTTAGGAACAGAAAAGATAAAGGAGACTTGTGGATTGTCAAAGGGAGGAAAGTATTTCAGCTGCTTGTTTGAAGCTTATCTTGGAATCCTTGGAGTATTTTTTTTACTTAAAAAAAAATCAACTTTATAAAATAAAACTTTAGGAAGTCTATATTTTGTAGTTAATATTTTGTTCACATGCCAGCTGTTGGCTGAGCATGTGAACATGGAACTATAGAGGACTGTTGGAATGCCAGCTGATAAAAGTGTGCTTTAAAGAACAGAGACCATGTTAACTGTGATACTTGTGTAAACAGACTGAGTGGCCACTTGGAGAGGCATTCTGGATTGAAAACATGTTTGCTGGGATATGTTTGGCTGAATATGTAACATTTGCTTCTTTGTGTAACAGTAGGCAATTCCTTTCATATCACATAAGTCTCAAATAGACTATCAAAATGTGTGGCAGCTTAACCGATCTTGCTTTGTAAGAAAAAAAATTCCTATTTTCAGTCTTTTGTCCAAGTCTGTGTGTGTATGTGTGCGTGGAGGTATTTCTTTGTTTGTTTTTCATAAATAAACTTCTGAAATTTCAGTTCGGTAGACAAGACTCTCTCTGGCAACCTGTATACCACAAGCTGTGATGGTATGCCACAGGGTATGCCTGCAGATTAAATTAAACAGATCTTGAAATATATTTTGAATTTTTTTTCTTACCGTGCTTTAGGAAGGTCTTAGACTCCAAAAGCAAATAGTGCAATAGCAATTTCCTTTAAATTGTGATGATTTCACTATGAAACCTTCACTGATGCCACAGTTATGATCTTGCAGTGATTTGAATCCTGCAGAATCTGTAGCTCCTTATCTGTGGAGAAAAAGTGAAAGAGGAAGAAGGAGCTAATCCAAGAGAGTTTTTGTCCACATCCTTCTCTAAGACTTTATCTACACAGACAGACCAGTGACTTATTTCTATGTTCTTCTACTTTGTATGACAGAGAGAAAGCATAAACTTGAGTGGGTAAGTGAGAATCACTTAAATTCAAATATCTGAAAAATTANTAGATATATTAATTTTATTTTAATATTTAAAAAAGAAGTGTATCAAAATAGAAATTCATATGTCCTTGGACACATATTTTATGATAAAATGTATTGTCCTCTAAGAATTCTCTTTTCATTGAGTAAAGATGAATCAAGACTCTAGATCTTAAACATTAAAGACAAATTTTAACTTAATATGATAAGAAAAATTAATCTCCCCAATAACTTCTGACTGGCACTGATTTTCTGCCCCCTAACACATAGCTGATAGAGCCTTCAGCTCTCTACTTGTACCATTTGCCTATGGACCCATTATCTTTAAAGTTATCATTTTACTGGAGTTGAAGAGGCTGTGAGAATGAGAGGAATCTGCAAGATGCATGCAGATTGAATCCCCGAGCCAGTTATGAGCAGTGGCCTCAGGATTACTGGATAGTCACTCGAGAAGAAAATCTGCTCATGTGTGTTATTAATAGACTCCATGTATGGAAATGCAACGTAGTAATTCAGCTTTTGAAAATATAAAGTTAGATAAATTATACTTCCTTATTGAAACGAACAAACAAACAAATACTACCCTCAAACAAAGAAAAAAATAACCCAAACCCCAAACAGGTTGTGAACTCACTTGAAGAAAGCAAAAATTTCCTATGAAAAGTCTTTGTCTGTAGTAAGACCTGAGAGCTAACAATACATACAGTACAACTCATTTCATATTCAGGAAGGTAAACCTAGAAGTAAAAATCATTATAATAATATATTGTTATGTATGCTTTTCAGCTCCAGACAAGTTTCATCAGCCCTTTATTTGTATTTTCGGAAAAGACTGTGAATAATCAAAAATACAAGCACAACTTGAGGAGAAACAAAAACTGAAGGTCCTAAGAGATATGCTGAAAATTATACTCCTCTGAAAATACAGCTCAGATTTCAGTATAACCAGAATAGGAGTGAGAGTTGTTCTCACTGGATTACAGTACAATCAGGACAAGATGCAGCTGAGTAACTTTTGAAGATGAGCTATCTCAGGGCATTATAAATGATGAGCAGTGATCAGTTTCAAGTCTTGGTGCCATTTTCTAATTTTACTGGGTTAAGACTGTATTTTCTGATTTCTTTTTGACATTATTTCAAAGGTTACAAACAGTAAGTGAACTTCGTATTCTACTGTGCAGCTGAATGTATTTTTTTTTCTTTTAAAACTCATCTGATTTTTAAAGTGAACTCACGGGTAGCTGATGATCCAGATGTCTTTTTTGCATCCATTGAGTCTTTTGCAGTCAGGGGTAGCACGGCAGCAGTTTGCATATTGCAGGTTCCCTCAGGGAGAGCTTTTCTATGCATGTGAATCAGTCACCTTTCCTGTACACCTTTTACTAATATTGTTGCTGTTACAATTCATTTCTAATTTCATTGCTGCTTCCAGTAAATTGTTCTTATTTTCAATCTATAATCTTCACCTTTTGAGCCTCCAATTCTCCTCTCCATCCCACTGAAAGGATGCACATGCTTTGGAGTGGTTCAGTAGGAACACTAAATTGGGGAACACCATTCCTAAACCATGACATCTGGGTACCTGAAAATCAAGAAAACTAGCTGAGCTGTACTTCCTACTAAACCTTGTTTTGTTTCAGACTCTTGATAATATTGTCCTAGATATAAAAGAGAAGATCTTCCCAGTGAACATATTCTAACAAACATCTGGTCATTGAGAGACAGCCTGTGATATCAAGAAATATCAATAGTTTTGCAGAATTTTCAGATATATTAGGAACATTTTAAAAAAGAGTTCAATTTAAAGCTAACTAAAAGATCAGAAGGTTGATAAAGACAAAAGTCCAGATTGTGTATTAAAAAAGGAGGAAGTATATTAGAAAAAAGAGAGTTGAAACCAAGATAATACTAAAAGAAAGAAAAAACCATAAATTTAATAAAGCTAAAACACATAAAGCAAACACTAGGACAGTAAATGTAAGCCAGCAAGATAAAAAGGGGGAGAAACTGTAGAATATGATTATTTAAAAATACTATACAAAACAGGTTTATTGCAAGTAGATTTACAAAAATAGCTTCCTGTTTCCTTAGACCTCGAGAATACATCAGTCCCTGGGGAATGTTTTGGTTTTCACTTTTGCCAACATTTCTTAAAGAAAAATGGAAGCAAGAAATGGCTGTTTCATGCCACTCATGTTTAGGTTTAGAAAAAAGTTTTCATTCTTCATAGAATAAAATTATATCTGACAAAAATTAGATTCTGGTACTAGACAGCATTAAGATGTAAAAAAATTGTGGATCAAGTTTTCCAAAAAACCCCAAACCTTGGGTAGTCAGAAAAGAGTCTTTGATATAGGTATTTCAGGCAATAGTCCTCAACACAGGGCTGATATTTCTACTGTAATTGACAAGCAACATCTAAAATACAGACTACTTTAGGACTGTATAGATTAGAAATTAAAACACACTAAGGAGAAAAAAAAAAGAGGAAAAATATTTAAAATATTTTTAAAATATTTACCAATATTAACTACAAGATGAACTTACTTCCAAATCTGAGTACTTCAGGATGGAAACAAACAGTTAATTTATTCTTTTCTATTTAAAAAGTGAACAACGCGCATGAAGTGCTTTATAATATTTTCCTGAGTCTTGCATTTCAGATATGTTTAGACCAAGAAAGCAGTGGTATTACATAGAGGTAAGAAGAAACTTTTAATTTGGACATGCTACCTCTAAAAACCAATTTGCTTTATTGTTCAAAGACACACCTCCATCCTTGTTTCAGTAGTTCAGCATTAATTCTGAGCGCTCAGGTGTATGTTAATGCAACAGTAATGCGCATTTCATCCAAAATCAATTGTTAGGAAGCAGAAAGTGCTAGCTGCTCCTTAAGAGCACCAGGAGCTGAGAGTGCCCAAGAGAGCTGTCAGAACAGGTCCTTGTGTCATGAATGGAGTGATGCACTTCAGTCCTAAGAGAGAAACAATAACATGCTTTATTGATATAATACAGTGGGTTATCAATATTCAACGGTAAATGTCATAGTGGTTTAACAGGATTCCATGGCAAGATAGACTGGATTGTTTTCTGCACAGAGGACAGGGTTGGATAAAGCAGGAAGACCCTCTTGTTGAGTCATGAGCTTGAGAAAGGACTTCCTTGTGCTCTTAACTCCATCTCAGAGAGGAGTTTAGGTGCAGCTGGATCCAATCCTAGTCCTACAGTTGGTCAGCAGTTCACTTCTACATGTTTATATGTCCACAATCAACCCTTATATCACTCAGCTAATATTTCAAAGTTCAGCACACTATTAATCATTACCAAGGATCTGTTGCAGCAAGGAGCATCTCAACCTCGAGGAGTAACCTTCGAAAATGTCCTTACTCAAGGGGAGATCCTGGCATGCAGCCCACTGCTGTGCAGGAGAGCTCAAGGGCTCTGGGCTGTCCGCTATTTATGGAGTAGGATGATTGATTTATAGTCATATTAGCATACTAGCAAGACATCTGGGCCACCATTCCTGGCAGCCCTTGGCTACCCTGTTTCTGTCTGTCCCCCAGAATTCAGGGTGAACTGGATGGAGCCGTCACAACCCCTGCTGGTGGTTCTGGGTTGAGCAGGGAGGGGGAGGTGGGGACATGAGGGTTCCGCGTCAGCCAGCAGCTATCCTGCGGCACACAGCGAGGCTCTGGGTCAGCACAGGTCCCACACGGTGGCAACAGAGTTCCCATTATGGGGCTCCATGGACAGGCAAGGGAATGCCTGTGTCTGAGCAGAGGTGCAACACTCTTCTGGCATAGCTCTGGAGGGGCCTGATGAGCCCGTTGAGGACCTGAACTGGAGCCTTTGGACACATAGGTGTGGCTGGAAGCCTCGGGTAAGGCTGATCAGGCCTGTTAAGTCTTATTAATGCACTCACAGCCCTAACATCAGCTTGAAAATGCTAATGCATCATGATGACAAGTCTGATATTTGTTTGAAACTACTTCAATTATGATAGACTTTGAAGGCAGAAGACCTCTGAACTAGCTGTGAAAGTCAAAAGAATCGTTACTCTTCACCAGCCAAGCAAAAAAGGGTTATGAATCCCTTTATTACGTAGCAAAAAAGTTAAAATACATCTGATCATTTCCATGCTTAATAAATTTGATAAAACCTATTGAAAGTGAATTTTAGGTTGATAAACAATTGCAGTTGTACTCTATGAACTCCATATAAGGCAAATACATCATTTAATCTTTCTTCTCTCTGCCTGGTTTTAAGACTAATCTCTAAGGTCCTAGATAAGCACAATTTTTTTTTAATAGAAAAAAGATAATGTGCTCTTAAAAGATTTCTTAAAATTCAGAGGTTTGGGTATATGATCAGTTTTAACTGATCAAGGGAGCCTTAAAAGTCATTAACTGGGAGTTAAATGTTAAAGTAGGTGGTTTTTTAGCCATATGTGTACTTTTCCTTACCTATAATTTTCATAATTGTGACCACAATCTCAATCCCCACCCCTTAAGCCTTCAGAAAAAGTTTTTCAAATAAAAATAAAAATTAAAAAAAAAAAAAGTTTTCTTCAGTAGAAAATGTAGATAGAGGCAAGCTAATATGTTTGACAATATTTAAACAAAATAAAGTCAGGTGACTTGTAGGGGATAAAAAATGTCTGTTTGCAGACTTGTATTGTGAACTGCTTCAACAAGAATTCAATATGTCTTTTCTACTAAGAGTGCATAACAAAATGTCCTCTGACCTATTATTTTTGGGGAAGGTTAGTTAGACCGGGGAGATTATGAATGAGGGGTTTTTTTTCAGAGAAAAGGTACCTTTGTGATCTGTGCTACATTTACTGACAGTATCACAAATAAGACAGAGACGAGGAAATAACTGACTTTAGAAGAAGTTAATCTACTGGTACTGACATGGACTGTTAAAGCTGTTTAAAGCAGTTGAGCGTGAAGTCAAAATTGGAACATGTTCAAAAGAAAACAGAGAAAGGAAAGAATGACAAGAAATCTGAAGTATTTCTTTTTGGGAAAATAAAGTGGTATCTGACGGGGCGTAAGTTAATAGTGACAACCTGTCAAACTGACCAAAAGGGATGTGGATGCTGTTTGATTCCAAAGTAGATGGCATTAATAAGACACGTAATCTTGCTGAGTTGAGCACACAGAGAACAACAGTAGCAGATCTCATCTGTTATCCTCTAGGTTTATCTGTTTCCTGGTACTGTGATATGCAACAGCTTCTTAAACTTTTCTGTGTTACTGTATAAAATATTTAGTTTTTAAATATTTAGGAAAGGTGTATAATTCAAAAGCTGGAATAAATCATCAGTAATAATGAGAACTAGTAGATGACAACTGTCATGGTAAAACTACAATTCTAAGGAGCTTTAAAATTTTCAGCAGGAATTTCTGAAGAAGTTTGGATTAGTTTCAACCAAAGCCTAACTTTGTCAGTTATCATTATCCAAATGGTGAGTTTTGTCCTCATGCTTTAGTTATCTGAAGAAGAGAATTAGCTTTGGAGAGACATGTACCTTACCAATGACTAAGCAGATACCAAAGATAAGATACATAACATTACATGAAATAAATCTGATACTCCGTGTTTTTCCCTGTTTACTCAGGAAATCAGTGGAGTGACTGAAATGGGGCAGCTACCTTTCTTATGTGTTTTGACACAGAATACATGGACCATGTTTTTGGGGACATGAGGGTTCAAATAAAAACCATGGACAACGGTTTTTATTTGCCATAATATCTGTGCATTNATGTGTTTTGACACAGAATACACCATGGACAATGGCTTTTATTTGCCATGATATCTGTGCATGGAAATCTTGATTGCTTCATAGAAGGAGATCATTCTCGAACTGTCACAAACCTGAAATGATGTATATGAAATGACATTACTTTCTGATAATTCAGACTGACTGCCTGTAAATCAATGAAAAAGTTTTCACAGACATCAGATTAACAAGTTACTGGATAATCCCATATGTTTTAAATAACTATAGATAGACCTAGAAGGGATTGTGGCTGGATATATCAAGTACTGAAAGATAACAAAAGTTTTAGACTCAAACTAAATCTTTTTACAAGCTCCATAAATTGTGGTTTGTTGTTGCTATTATTATTCATTTTGCTTTCCTCTGTACTTTTTAATCTGTCCAAGAGAACTAGTGCTAAAATAAGATAAGAAAAGCTATTTTCACTGCTTCTTAAACCAGCTGGCACCAGAAGAAAAGTCTGTTCTTTTAAGTTTTCAAGACTCAGTTTTTGTGGACCTCAGGGATTTAGACAGCTCAGATAGCTCAGCTTAGTCACAGAATCACAGAATTTTCTGAGTTGGAAGGGACCCACAAGGATCATTGAGTCCAACTCTAAAGTGAATGGCCCATGCAGGGATCAAAACCACAACCTTGGCATTATGAACACTATGTATGTATGTACATTTAAATCAAAACCTTTAACCTTTTAAAATTTTGCCTATTACAAACTCCTATTTGTATTTGTAAATCCATTTTCTATGTACAAACAATCAAGTGTTGCTTTTCTTTTGTCTTAAAGTTTTGTTAAAAGTTAAAAATATTACAAGTTTTGCTAAAAACAGTATATATACCAACTAGAAGCCAGATAACTTTAATATTAAAGAGAAAGCTTTTAATAAAGAATTTTTTGTGTCCGTCTTATAGACAGAGAAAAAAATGCTTATATACAAAAGTAAGCACAAATTAAGTAGTGAAATATGATAAAAGAGCACAGAGTGATCTTTCAAAACAAATGCCATTTACAAACAAAACCTCCACACAGCTGTTATAATCTTGTATTTTATATTAGAAAACATACAAAACACAGTTCATAAACCCTGGGCTGATTTTTTAAAAAGTATTTTAGAAATTGCTTGAACGTGTGTAGATGTTAACATCAGGAAAATCATTATCATACTGTTCTCTAAAACTTTAAAATTACTAAAAAATGGGTCATTCCAGCAGTTCTTTTTAAGGGTGGTTATATAATGATTAAACTTGCAAAAAGACAGTCAGAAAGCCAGCAATTACAATCTGACTAAATTCTCAGTACCAGTATCTTCTTGTAAATAATGAGACATGATGGTCTGCGATGGCCAGGTTAAACCTTCTGGTCATATCTGACAGCTACCTGTAGAAAGAAAGCAATTAAAGACATTAGCAGTTGGTTAGGTTAAGCTAGATCTTAAAAAAAACCCCAAATTATTCTTGAAAATGAGAATAGAGGTAGACCCCTTTTTTTTCAGACTCGGATTCGACATCTGGAAATCTTGAGATCCAAAGCTGCTGATCATCTTTTATTTTGGAATAAAAACATGAGCTCATGACATAAGAGCAGTTCAGAAGGTGAGTAATATACAAAAATGTTATTTTGCTTTGTTTTCTAAATCCTAGACCCATATATTTTGATACAGAAGTGTTATTAAATATAAATTGTAATTTTAATAACTTACAATTTCATTCTCACTTCTATTCCTCTTTGAAATACTCAGTGATAATCATTCACTCAAAAAATACTTAAACATTGATAATTGGGTGCAGTTGTATTTGGTTGCTTTTTAAATGAGAAGTCCATAAAGAAATGCTGAAGAAACCATTGGTTTCTCATAATAAGTGACAAGTCTGAAATCCTTCACAGGTAATGTTTCTCTTTCATCCATTAATCTGTAGTAAACACATCCATCTCTTAGTCCACAGGTAAGATCATAGTTCTTGAGACCTTCTTCTGTCCAAAAATTTTATTTTAGGCTCAGTTTAAAAACTATGACAGAATTGTAGTTCTTTTAAAATTTGCAGTTCTTGTAGTATTTAAATTGGTCTTAAGGTTTCTGAAAGTGTATGAAACCTCTGTAATTTTTTTCATAGCAGTTTTTGTCATGGGTTGTATGTAGCTACCATAAACTTCAAATCAGTTTGTTACAAAAGTAATCCACCTTTAGGAATATATTCCACAATACAGTGTGTATAAATCAGTATTCTTGAGTCTTATAGAGGAATACTATGTTGGTTTGGTGAGTCTAAAAAGCTTATGGATTGATTCGCATCATTAACTTTAAATGTTTTATTGAGATACCTAGGTTGCTCTTGGCTTCCTAGTTAGTAAAAATGGATAGGTACTCTGGGAGATGATGAAGCACAGATAAAATCTAAATCTCTTTCCAAATGAATTTATCTATCTCCATTGCTATCTTATAGCTGGATATTCTTCTTTCTAATGACACAAGTATTTGTGAGGTCTTCTTATAAACTGGATGGTTTTAGGTGCCAATATGGAATAAAAAGATAGTTGTTGGTTAGTAAAATAAATAGCTATTTGGATGTTTTTTGAATGACTGAGAAATTAAGTAAGTTTCTGTAGGTGACGTAACACTAAATAAACCCAGAAGATAAAGAACACATTTTCAAGGATAATTACAAAGAAACAAGGACTATTCAGTGACCAAGAAAATTTCACACTAATTTTCATTTTAAAAGACTACTATGAATTATCTGAAATGGCAAAGTTTTCTAGATTTACATTAAAAAAAAAAAGTCATCTTTACAAGGACTTCTTAAAGCCACAAATTTACCTTGAAAATGTACTAAGGCGTAGCACAGTGTGATTATTTAGAGTAAAAGTCAAAGTCTAGATGTCTGAGTTCTCATTTATGGTTTTTCTTTAGTCTGTTTTTTCACTCCTTTGTAAGCATCTGGCTGCCGTCCTGACACAAAGCACATGAAATTCACAGCTGCTGAGTGGCTATACCCAAGGGTCTGGACACAGAAACTCAGCCTGGTGTCTCTCATGTGTAGTCACAACAATCTACGCCTTTTCCTGTGACACATTTCCTCTGCTCGTTTCTAGACATCCAGCATGTGCATTCATACAGTCATAGGCACTGTCGATACACAAAGAAAACACTTTACCAGTTCTACACGCATGTGTATAAGAACTAGGAGGGATATTTGCTGTGATTTTTCTATCTGCTTGATCAACCCAGCACATGGCCTGACTATACCTAGCACTAGGCTCTGTCCAAGATCTTGGGAAAGTTCATGGTGACTCTGAAAGTGAGCACAGTGCATGTTTTCCATTTTACCGTATATCTTCAAGGTAATGTCATAGGAAGCAGTAGGGGCAGATATGATTGGAATCTGCCATCAGACTGCCCTTTTCAATTTCCTTGCAACTTTGATTGTCTCATTTCTTGCCCTTCTACTACATGTGGATTCTCAATACATCTGAAGTATGAGGCACATTTCTCTCCAAACTGGCTATTCCAGCCTGCACAACTTGCATGGCATATCAGCTCTTCATTGCCTCTCCATGCTGCCTATAACTTGTGGTATCAATTCTGTTATGTCAAAGCACAGAAACAAGTGGTGCAGCTCAAGATATAGGCCAGTGCACTCCATAGCATTTCTTTGAGTCCAGGGAATTGATAAAAATAGGATTAGCTGAACTGTCTCAGTGGATTCACTAACATGGTTCCATTTATTCCACTCATTTCCTGCCAAAGGACTGCACCCTGATAAATGAGAAGGGAACAGAGATAGAGCCCTTGCTAAAGTGGCAGAGAGATGGGGCATGTGGATGGTGAGAAGATCATTATATTGAGGGTAACTCAAAAAAAGGTAAGGACAACTGCTCTAAAAAATCTGCAAATAACTTTCTGCGGGACACCAGCTCGCAGCACACTGCAGTGATATTGAGACACCATTATTGAATTTAGCCTTTCATTTCTCATCTCTCTGGACTGTGAATTTTTAGTAATATTGGGAATAAAATTATTGATGCTTGACATTTAATACATCTGATTCTTTTCCACAGCAACGATTGTTCAAAGAACCTAAAAAATATTCCCTTTTCTCAAATGAACTTTGTGAGGATAAATTTATTAATATATATGAAAAGCTCAGAATGTATAGAGTTGGGAGCCATAAAAATAGCTTAGGAGAATCAGTGTTTGTTTTATTCTCTGCTTTGATAGTGCAGTTGTAAAATCTATTGCTCTGATTCTGAGGTTGCCCACATGCTCATAAGTCAGCCTGCTTTCACAGCCATACAGTTACTGGTGCAATTGAAGACTGGAATTAGATGTTACCAGCTAAGTAGTCAGCTACTATAAACTGTTGTGGATCAATTCCACACTTCAGACACAATTGAAACATTGCAATTCATAACAAACAAAAATGAATCCTTTATCACCTTTTCTTTTAAATCCCAGACAGTAAACATTCCCATTGATACCCTCCCCTTTCCCATCCTTAATCTTGGTTCTATGGTATGGTGCACAGTCTATGTCATGAGCAGAAGTTGTGCCACCATATGCTTTTTCCTTCCATATCAACGTTGTGGTTACAGAGGTAATGAATGGATTCCTTTTGCTTCACAAATATAAGATAACCTGAGATGCATCACTACGGTGACAAGTCTTGATTTAAAGCTATTTTAAGTCAGTGAGAGTATTGCATTGATTTCAGATTAATTTTGCATCATAGTATAATGTCAAAAATCTTAAGAGCTCAAGCTGATTGCACACACTTTGAATAAAGTGCAGAGTAATATTTAGTAATATTTACTATGTATGTGGTGAAAGCAAGGACTGACAGTAGCTTTGATGGAATCTTGGAATTGGTATCAACTTAATATGAAACAAAGCTTGTTGCCATCTGTAATCTCATTTTAGAATAGTACCTCTCTATTGATCATTTTCTTGTTGCTTAAGGGAAAACTCAACATTTAGATATGAAAAGTATACTCAAATTATTTAAGATAAATATCTTATAATTTAAACTTGAATTTTCTTATTTGACAACAACGTGGGCAGTCACTGGTAAAAAATATTGTTTGCACTGACTGTGATCTTCGTAGATATTGCATTCTGTGACACCATTTTTTTTTCTGGTTAGACCATGTCTGTAAAGAGTACTTTGGTAGTATTTTAGAAAACTAAAACAAAATCAGTGAACTAGCAAAAAATTGTGAGTGAGAAATAATAATAGAATCAGAATGTCTGCCCAATTACAATAGGAATCTCATGCTCCAGTCTCCATCTGTGGGAAATAGAGAAGTATTTTTAGTTTGTGTTTTGTTCCTTTAGTTCTTTGACAATATACCATGAGCAAGATATTTCAGTGTTATGCAGTGCAAATAGTAATGATGTTAAATTTATTAAGCTGGACTGTCTTAAGCACAAGAAATTTTGAGTGTTCAGAATACTGAAGGAGCTAAAATTCGTTATATTCACAATATTTTTTTTAATTATTATTTTCCATCTGATGTCTGCCTGGACAAAGTGAAATATCAAGTTAATGATCTTCAAGATTGTCCTTCCAGTAAAATTATTCTTGACACGTAGCATTTCAATGCATGAAAAAATGCACCTCCCTTTTCCCTATCCCATTCCTTTACTTTTCTCCACTACATGCCACTAGAAACTAAAGTAATATATTTGAATTCTTTCACACACAGGAGGACATTGAATTCACATTTCTGTTTAAGTTGAAAATGAGAAGAGTGTGTAGTAATCATCAGACAGCCTCACTAAAATAAAGCTTATCTTTTACATATATTTTGAAAAAATAGGCTTTTTCAAGTCTCTGGAAGAAACTATGAAACTGATAATGGTTCAGATTTGTACACTTTCAAATTTAAATGTTTTCTCTAAGCCTTGTTACATATCCAATATGAGATTTTTGGTCTTCATCCGTATCCAACCTCTCTGTGTGGGCAAGTGTCCTATGACTTCTTTCAGGTTGTAGTTTCAATATGCTGACTCATTCTGTATCTTGCCCTGTTACTTAATTCCTTCCGTTTTTACAGATCCTTAGACACCCAAGATATGGTTCTGGATTTCACACTGCATGTCAGTTATAACAACCTTGTCACATTTTGTTGTTCAAAACGTTTATGTCATGTGGTTTTCTCTCTTTACCTGATTTTTAAAAATACTTAACCTTTACAATAATTTTCAGTCCTTCAATACAGAATTACCAATGTTAATAAATCATTTGCTTTATTATTTGAATGCAGCCTGTCCTAGACCTTCTGTATTTTTTGGGCATCTATATTTTAAGTGACAACATTATAAAAAAAGTTTCATCCTGCATAGATGAAATTTGAAATTTGTTGTGCATTGCTATTTTAGTCATTCTGCAATTGCTAACCCAGAAATCCCAGTCATGTTCCACTGACTGGAGGGACAGTATAGATGACAATGTTGTGTGCAGACAACTAGGTATGTAGATATCTGAACTTGAACCTGAATCCTACATCAATCACAAAATGTAAAATTTTCACTCATGCAGTTCTGTTTCTCGCAGCCAGTATTTTTGGGAATTATTCTAAAACAAAACAATCAATAAAACCAGAGAACGAAAATAAGCTAACTGCAAAAATGAAATTATAGTAATGTTGAAATTAGTACCTACCCAGGATAAATTAGGCTTCATTCTTTCCAAACTGGCATCTTCTTTGGGATTAGCAATATTGGAAGACTGTATGTCCAGTAATGGATAATTCATAGAAAAATAGGCTATCTTTGTAGGAAAAATCCATCATTCCCACAAGAGGTTATGTCCAAGGCAGCACACATCTTCACCAGTTAAAAGAAGCAACAGGGAGATTAAAAAAAAAAGCTGGTCTCTGGTCCCTGTTGAAAGAGTCATCTTTCACAGGGACATTTTCAGAATAACAAGCCAGAATAAACAGGTAAAAAAAGACAAAAAAATAGGTTAAATATATGACAATATCACTAGAGAGATTACCTGATTTAATTAAGAGATAAAGAAAGACAAAAAAAAAAATACTTCAAGAAGTGAGAAAGTACAATAATCCTGGGCTTAAAATAATAAATAGCTGAAAAAGGGAATCTTTGTGTGGGGAAGGTTTGTATATAAGCTGTAAGTTTCTACAAAGATTATTCAATTATACTTTCAAAAGATAAATCATGAAAACAGATGTATTCAACTACATTAACAGAAATATGCAAAGTCAACACTCTGGTACTTGATAATCTTTACTTGACTCATCTGCCCACAAAAAAACAAAAAGAAGATTAAAACCACACTACAAAATCTCCTCAGTTGAGGTAGATGGCTCATTTAGAAAATGTCTCATCCCAGAAGTTTTAGACTTTATTGCTAAATCTAGAACTGAGAGGAGCATGTTGTTCAAACAAGAAAAGCAGTGATTGTTTAATGATGTTTTGAATTCACAAAGGGCAAAAAAGCCCTTCAAAGTGGATTTGAAGAGCAGGATAGAATGAATGCATTTGGGAAAGACAGACAGTCATAAGAAATGCGTGGCTGTTCCATGTCTTTTTCTCACTGTTGGTTTCATTCACAAAGGAGTGAGCCTTCAGGCATCTGAATGCTTTGCAGTAATTATTCCCGAATGTTTGGTATTTATGAAAAATGCAACTTACTCTAGGGGATGTTTCAGTAGCTTCACTACAAAGGCAAGTCACAACAGTACATTCAAACATTGCTATAATTATCAGCCTATCACTGATTCTTGTTTTTCACAGACTAGTCTCTTCTTTAAAAAAAGCTTGCTCAAGGCTGAAATTTAGCATCAGGACCAAACCGGGAAATTTTCCCCACATCGAAGAAAGCTGATCTTATTTGAAAATTCAAGGACAAGCTCACAGCTGCCTGTTTGAATATGAATACTAGATCCAGCCCACACTATCTTTTAATGTCACCGCTTCAATATACCAACTGATATAATGCCCAATAGTTAAGAGGCAACATACTTGTGTAGCTGCTTCAGAAAAAACCACAGAAAATGGGTTTCATCATTAATAATACAAGCCTAGACAGTAGGCAGTCTTCTCATGGAAAGCCTAAAGCATAAGCTGCTGTTGTTACAAAATGATGGAGGGAAGGAGGCAGACTCATGGCTGCAAGCAGCAACTATGTTAGCCTTGGCAAGGGTCTGCATGGTTTTCAGTGGGTATTATTCCTTGATTTGCATGGAGATAACTCAATATCACTCACATCTATAGAGAGTCAGCAGTGTAACACTGCAGTTACATCACAGAATCGCAAATGTTTTGTTTGATAGTTTTAACTTGCAGAAATAAATTTTTATCTGAAGATTCACGTAAGAAATTCGCTAAGCTACCCCTGCTTGTAAACTATAAGTTTTTAATTTATAAGTCTTTTACTCAACAGAGAATAAAGCAAGTTAATAAAATTTGCTTCTTGCATGATGTAATTAACATTGACCAGTAGTGACTTGGAAGATTTTTTTCTGTTCTTTTGTAACACTGAGGAAATAAAATATTGATTTGAGGAGAGGCGTGGCATTGCAATTACTTCATACGGTAGTTCAGTATTACAGATGGAAGAAGTTTAGTCCCACATGCCAGAAACTAAAACCTTAGAAATAAAGGAAAAATGTTCTTTAGTAGGGGTGTTTTATTAACTCGAACGAAGTTATTTCACAGAGGTCTCCTTGTGCACTCCTTGTGTTTGTCTTGTGTGGTTTACACATTTGAATTCAATGTCCTAGAACTTTAAAGATCAAATATAACAGGTAGGCCTTAGAAAAAAGAAACATCTTTTGAAGGTGATTCTGTGAGATCATCTAGATTGTAATTGAGAAGATTGAGAAGAGATTTTACCACTGGAAGGGAGGGAGTGAGGAGGATGGAGCCAGCCTCTTCTCAGTGGTACCAGGCAGTAGGACAAGAGGCCACAGGCAGAAGCTGTGGCCACTGAAGGCCACCCCTCCCTGAATAAGCTTCCTGACTGGTACTTTGGACTGTTAAGCTGCCTAAGGGAACTTGAGATAAGATTAAGGTGACACTGTTGTCCAATTATCTCAGGTCCAGGGAGAAGTAAACAAGGCTGAGACGGAAGAATGTATACACAAGAAAACCAAACCCAGCAGCTGTCCTGAAAATCAGCTCTGGTGGGGTTTGGGGTGGGGGAGGCCATAGCCCACAGGCTCATCTGCTGAGGCCAGGTTGGCACACACTCCCCCACAGCCAAGGGGGAGGATGAGAGTTTTGGGGGTGTGGTGTAGCCTCTGGTCAGAGGGTGTGATCATCCATCCTCCCCCATGCAAACTGGCTCAACTGCAAAAGCCCCACCCCAGGAAGGCCACATCCATTGGACATTCACATGAGGGGCATCTATGGAGGTTTCATCATCCATCAAAGACCCCCAAAGTGCTCCCAGATTCATCCTTGAGGCCTTGCAACAGAGCACTGCATGTGATGTAAAGTGCTGCAACAGCTCCAGAGTCTGCTGCAAGAGGCTGTGGCAAACCGCCTCCCCCTGAGCATTCCCAGCTGGCCCAAACATCTCATAATCCATTGAACTCATGTTTTGCACAACCATCATCACCAAGAAGACCAGGGGAAGAGGATCAACAGGATGCCATTGGGATCCACAGAGTGGTGTTATTCTCTACTTAATATGTCGCTCTCTTTCGCCCCCACCCTTCCCTTTTCTATTTCTTTCTATCTCTCTACCTCACATTTACTGTGAAATAAAATCCATACTATTGACTTTGGAGTATGGTCTCGTTTGCACCTTAATTTTGGCAGACCCATCTCTCTAATAATTTTCATAACCAGATCATAACAACATCTCAGCACATACATCAGAACGCAGGCAATAACAATGTAAAAAAATGAGGGTTCAAAAGGTATTAAGCTCCAAATTAGTTTAAATTGAGCATGATGTGTAGGGAATAAACCTGGCTAACAGTATGATACCTAATTTTAGAAGCAGGCTTTTTGGGTTTTCAGTCCATTTCTAAGGCATTAATATATACTTCACTCATATATACATATCTAGGCCTAACACTTAAGAGCTATAAAGCTCTTTTTTCCTTGAGTAGAAAGTCTCACAGAAATGTGATTTTCTTGAGATTCCACAGTCTGCATCAACTTTGCTTTTAAGCTGCTTTCTAGAGTGGGACCCCTTCCTCCTGACTGCTATTAGAGATGCATAAGAGTGTTCTGCAGTGTCAATAAGGTGACTTAAGGACAGACTGTGGACTTATTGTTTTGGCTTTAATTCTGGTTGTTTGCTTTCTTTAGACTTCTTTCAAACTTGTTGGGGGCTATTTTCTAGGCAGCTGTTCACAGAATTATAAACAAACAATATGCATTAGTTTTAATGGACACGGTCTACTTTTAAACACCTTTTAAACCTCTTGTTTGCAATCACCTGTTAGAAGCTCAAAAGTAAAACAGTTGCATGACTTTTCTCCTGCTAAACTGACAAAAAAAATTCCCAAACATGCACAACTTATACAATTGTATTGACATAAGTGATACTATTTAAATAGGGTAACACAAGTAAAATCTGCTTAAGTATAGCCCTAAAATATTTTTTTTTCTAATTTGTTGTTATTTGACTAAAGATTCCTCAGTTATTGTACTGGAACTGGAAAAGATGGAGTGAATTTTCTTCATAGCAGCAGCATGTTGTCTCTTTAATTTGTGATTAAACCAGTGTTGATAACATAGCAGCATTTTGGCTATGGCTAACAGTGCAACACCTTATTGAGATTTTCTTTTTTCCCACTCTGACCCTGAACTGAGTAGGTTGGGGTGCACATGCAGCTGGGAGGAG
The DNA here is from genome assembly GCA_013397175.1 of Platysteira castanea. Taxonomy (NCBI): domain Eukaryota; kingdom Metazoa; phylum Chordata; class Aves; order Passeriformes; genus Platysteira; species Platysteira castanea. The sequence goes on along the minus strand of VYXC01001150.1, from coordinate 224,670 downwards.
ACAGACAGGACAGGTGACCCAAGTAGCCAAAGGGATATTATATACCACATCACATCACATTCAGCAATAAAAACTGGAGGAAAGGAGGAGGAATGGGGGATATTCTGAGTGATGCTGTTTGTCTTCCCAAGTAGTTATCATGCATGGTGAGGCCCCGCTTGACAGGAGGTGATTGAAAAATGCTCATGGGGGGTAAGTACTGAATGAGTTCCTGATTTTACTTTGCTTGTGCATGCAGTTTTGCTTCACATTTTCAACTGTCTTTATCTTGACCTAAGATTTCTTTTCATTTTTGCTTTTCTGATTCTTCTGCTCCTCTTTTTGCTCTTCATTCTTGCTCTTCTGACCCATCCTGCTAGAGAGGAGTGACAGAGTGACTAGGTCAGCTTAGTTGCTAGCTGGAGTCACACTGCCAAAGTTACTTTGTACAATCTGCATAAGTTCTATTAGCCACAGAAGAGGGGTGTTCAAGCACACTGTTTCAGTGATAGATCTCTGTCTGACAACAAGTATAGTGATCAGAACATACAGTTCTTTCATTGCATCAAGATCTTATCCAGTTTCCTAGCTCTGACCTGGCATTTATTTCAAAAATATAACATGGTATTACAGCAGCTCATTAAGTTTTATAAATCAGTATACATGTAACCAAAAAACATATTAAGTCATATCACTAATATTGCTTTTCATGTAAATTAGTAGTTAACTGTCTTGGTTTAAAAGACAGGTGTCTACCAAAGGAAGACAGGAGCCCCACTTGGAATCGGAAATGCAACACCCTTCCCGCCGAATTATTATAAATTTGAAATTGAGGGGCTTTCAGGCACAGATATGAAAAACAGGAATAACTGTTCTTTTATTAATATATATATATAACAGAGCAGTAATACAGAAACACTGGTTTAACCTGACAGAGTCAGGGTATGACCTGGCACCCTGCCGGGCAGGGTGGTGGTAGCAGTCCGGTCAGGTGACAGCTGCAGTTCTCTCTGAAGTGGTTCTGTTGGAGCGGTGATCTTGTAGAAAAACAGTCTGGTCCTTCTCAGAAAGACCAGTAGTAGTTGTGTAGCTCTTGTTCTCTGTGAATCCAGTGGAAAAGGCTGCTTGTGGTGCTCCAAACCTTAGCTTATATCCAGGATGGAATGCTTGGTGCCTCCCTCTGGGCAGAGCATCTCTCAATGGGATGATGTAATTTTATCAGTCATGCGGTGAGACTTGATGGCCCACTAACAGGAGATATCCCCTTGGAGGGGGGATGGGTCATGGCAGAGATAAAGAATTCTGCCCCACCTGGTGTCAACAGCTGGCCCATTAACAGAAGATATCCCCATGAGTTTACCAGGGATGAGTCATGAAGGAGATGGGGGAGCACTGTGACACTGTAACAGCTTATGAAGATGGTGGTAGAATACATACTTTTGGACACATCTTACATTGTAACCTAGGACATTAACAAATTTAGTGCTGGCTTCTTTAAAAATTCATTTAATATTTTGCAAAAAAACCCCATTCCATGGTTGTGGTCTTAATAAGTGTTAGCCAGTTGAACAGATGTTTTGTCAGTGTCTGAAAACTTCAAACACTTCAGTCATAAATTGTGTGTTTAAATTGTGTAAGCATTGCCCTCAAACTGTCTCCAACTAAAATATGATACTTACACATGATACTTACAACAGTAGTAGATTTAGATGTGGGCAAGAAATGATTTTCTGTTCTTAAAAAGATTTGCTGTACTAATCTGGTAGTTTGAAGGTGTCAAAACAGCACATTTCAACAGCATGATATTTTGTCTTTCAAAATAGATGAAGTTGATCTTTTCCCTTCCACCTTTTTGTTCCTTGCCTCCAAATTCATTGTTAATTTTATTTTCAACAAAACAAAGTTATTTCAAAAATGTATGAAATGTTCTATGCAACACTCCTCTTGGCCCGTTCTTCAACTTCAGGCTCAGTACTTAGCAGCTCTCAAGATGAATACAATATGTGCACTTACTTACAGACCTACCATATGGTTGGTCTCTTTAGCTGAGGCTCGTTCATCCAAAGCTGTCCTTTGGATGTAGGTACTAACTTTTTTATCCACTCGATTAACTGAGAGTTTATGTACTTTCCTCTGCATCTATAATTAGCTGAACAGCAGTATGATCTAGCATTTTAGACCAGTGTCACAAGAGCCTACAAAACTCACAAAATGAGTGGTTTTGCTTTGATGTTATGAACCTAATTATAGGCAGGATCACTGTCTTTAAGCCGCTGTTGTATTTTATATCAGTGCCATAGAAAATGTCTGCTTATTCCCAAAATGACAAAGCAAATGGATGTCTCAGAGGGTCAAATAATATCAGTTCTCTACAGCTTCTGTGAACTCCAAACGTGCAAAACATGTCCCTCCTATGTCAATTTATAAATGAAAAGTCAGATTTTTTTGTTCTTTCTACAGGAGATGTTTGATAAGGCATTTTAAAATAGTAAGGCACAGGACCCATGGTAGATGCTAAAGATGTCAGCTAGCTCTAGACACCATGTTATACGTCCACATTTGAGACAGACACTTGAGGCGTCCTTTATTCAGTGTAGAGAATTAGGCAAACTGAAGGGCAATTCTCATCAGGATTTTGAAGAAATAGATCACAACCTGAAAGCTGTTATTTTTCTCATTTGACCACAGGGAATTGGGCTGAGTATCTCAGATGTATACATTATTAACATCTACAGCTGGTCAGAGGTAGCTCAAATTCAGTAACTTTTGCATCATCTGAGAAGTGCTATCCATACTGTAGCTAAATCATGCCAGAGGTGCAAATATTTCCCAGCTGATCTAAACAGGCCAGTACAAATGCTGCACAGATTGCTGCTCAAGTATAGAGCCACATGAGTGCAATGGCATCTGTCCTTGGCTCAGAAGATTTTAACTTCTTCCATGCTGTGCTGAGGCCTTGCCAGTGACCAAAAGCTGTTCCAGCTGTCTTCACAACATGCACTCTATCATATCTGGAGGGCTTATTGATTTAGCTTCGGACCCGAAGTGGCTCCATGCGTTTGGACAACACAGCATCTTTCATAAAGCAAAAGAGACTGTTCATGAGGCTGATCCTGACCAAGTTAGCTCACTGTGGAAACCATAGCACTAATTCTGTTTTCAAAACTCTGTGAGGCTCCAATTAGCATTGGTAAGAGAGGGCTGACTGTATTGTGATGACATGAGTGGAAAAAATAAGCTCATGCTGAACTCACTGCTGTTGGGACTCCGCTGCATCTGGCATGTGTGCTGGTTCAGGTGTCTTCATTCCACTGCAGGCTATGATGTAAACACACTCAGTGGGTATATAGATGCACAAATTCACAAAGCAGTGTGGCAAATGGCTCTCAAAAATCTAGGTGAAAAGCACATAGAATACAATATTTAATTCTCCCTTGAATTTCCTGTGCTATATGTTATATTTCTTGTTTGCAGATTGCATAAAATTATTTTTATAGGTTAGTTAATCAAACCAGTATATATGTATATATATCTGTGTATCATCAGGTTTTTACCAGCCTCTATGCCTGATATAATTTAAACTGATGTGTTCCTTTAATATATCTTTCAGGGTTTTTCTCATTTTACAGCTGATATGCTTAGAATGGTTAAAAGATGTGGATTTTGCATTCATCTATCTTTCATTTTATTTTAGTTTCTCTTAGTCAAAAAAAAGAGTTTCTCATTTATCACAAGTAACGGCAAATACTCCTAGGAGAGATAAAGTGTTAATTAATAGTTATAGTTAATTATAATAACTTATAACACTTAATAATTTTGGTAAGTTAGCCGCTCAAGAAACTGAGATGAAATACTATTAAAAATTCAGAAAGAAAACCCTAAATTTCTGCAGATGGGTCAAGACTTTTCTGATTTTTATTTTCATGTAAATGACTTTTTTTATTTTAATGTAAATTATTTATTTTCATGTAAATTTACTTATTTTCCTTTCTTGTTAATCTGTTTGTACGTTGAAGTATATCTGACAGGTTACATGAAAATATATGTAAGATTCTGATTTATTCTTTAAGATCTTACCAAAGATACTACCTTTAAAATACTATCAAAGTAGAAATAAAAATAAATAAAACCAATGTGTCCTTCTAAAGAAGAAAAACAAATGAATTATTTTCAGATTACCTAAATATGGTCTTAGAAGAGGAAAGCAAACCAGGAAAGTTCTTAAATGTTATGGTAGCCTAAACTCAACACTTATTTATCTAAATTCTAAGATAATATCAGAAACATCTAAAGAATATATTAAATTATACAGGAAAATAAAGTGATTATCCTAAAAATGCAGAATTTTGCAAAGAGCAAGCAAACAGGAATGAGTTTAGAAAAAATACCCACAAATGGAAATAAGTACACAAGATTTTCTAAAAACTAGAGTATTTTAGAAACAATGGTATATTATGACTGAATTCTATGCATTAGAACCAAAAATTCTGTTGAAAATATAATTAATAGTTTTATTTCTCAATTTCTTTAGTAGTACACATAGTTACTCACATCTTATTAATACTGTCTACAGATCAGAGTAAGCACAGAGTAAGGCATCATGTCTCAGGGGTCTCCATCCCAGGCTGATGGACGCACATCCCAGTTGGCACATTCAGGGCACTGCCTTGAACAGCACCCAGATACAGTGCATGAAATGGGACTCTCATAAGATGTAGGTACAGATGGCCAAACCCTGTTCCTTCTCTCTGATTGAAGTTCACTCCTGAAAACGTGCATACCCTCACTCTCCATATTCCCAAGCGCTTCCATATCCTTAGGTCTCTTGAACATTCACCTAACATTCCTGTCTGGATGCTAGGGCTCTCTCCCTCCAAATGAGTCTCATCCTGTTCACTGGCTTGTCCAGCCTGATGTTTACTATCAAACAGGTGCATGGAATCACCCACCTGCTTCACAATCTCCCCAACTCCCACAGATCCCTTAAATATTAACATGGGTTTCTCAGCCTGGCTAACATCCATGACCAGACCTTGGTGTCTGTACCCACCACCGACTTCACATATGGAGCTTTCTCCTATTCACCAGATAGTCTGACTTGAATTTTGCTACCGAATTTAGCATACACGAACCTGCACACAGGATTCATTTACCCAGGGAAACAATGAATGCAGCTCTATCACTTTCTTGGGCCTGCATATCTATGTGCTTAATTTATCATGTTCCTTGTTCCTTTTTATATTTTCTATAGTAAGTAGTCCTTAGCCAGGTAGATAAATGAATCAGATTGGACCACATTCCACATATTCTTAGTGAACTAACATTTCCAAAATGCTCCGTTGGCAATGCTAAGTGTGTCAGTCCTCTATACGTGGCCACAGCTTAGCAACAATACCATTTCCTTGCTCATACTCCTCTGATTTAGAATGTTCCCAAAGTCTGAAGTGCAATTACAGTATCCAACAGACATACACTGAAATTTACTGAAATCTAAGCCCTAAACAGATATTGTCCTTCTGAGGAAGTAAATCCTTAGGACTCGCCCCTCCATTGAGTAACAGATGTATAAGACTGTACCTCAGAAAAAAACACAAACGTGATTGAAGAGTTCACACATTGGTCAAAGAACCTATGACTGGAAAAATGGACTGAGCAAACAAGAGGTTGCAGTCTCACCTTCACATGGCAGACTTTTTAGGATCCTTGGTCATTTTTTTTCATAATCCCACTGAGTAAAACTTGTACTGACTGTTCTGTCTGTAGTGTGCATCTATATACATTTGTAGCTGAGTCTTCTACTGGTGGTATTGTATTGTCACCAGCAGCAGGAGTACCATGCATGATCTCCAAAATTCTTTCTCCAAAAATCTTGGTAATGAGAATTAGAAAATCAGTCCATTTGTTTGGACTTCTTCCCACCTTTTGTTTGAAATGAAAATATAACTTCTTTCAAGCGGATTCCACTACCTTTTTTTCAAATAGTTTTTTCACATTACTACCTCAGTCTCAGCTTGGGCTGCTGAGCATGCTACAACTAATAGCACTTTGAGCTATTCATTAACCATTGTCTCTTTTCTCAGAAAACTCTCACCTAGAAATTCTGACTCTTTGTGATACAGTGCTACTTTGGTTTAGAAAGCTTGTGATAAAACCAACATCATTCTGCAGAACAAAGCAGCATGCTAGTCAGCCCCCCAGACTGGAGTTGAATACTGTGTGTGTGTTCATGGGTATCTTGTACCCACAGGTGGCTTCCTGACACATCTTTTAAGCTCAGACTTACAGTCAGAGACCTCCCGTAGCTACCTGATGGAAAAATCCTCCTCTTTGGTGATGGGACCTTATTCCATTTTACAACAATTTGTTACCTAGGGTAGACAGGCTGCTCTAGAAAAGGCACCACTGACATACACATCTAATACTGAACTTAATATTGTCAAACCTGTTGTAATCCTGAACTACAGTTTTGAAGTCTGTGCAGAGATACATGAAAGTATCAATATGTTATCTCAGATACGGGAAACACTCTACCTATGGTGCTGTAAATAATCTTGATAAAGTTAAGTTAACCTCGATGTTGCTGAATATGCGTTACTGCTACAACTGCACTGTTTTAGATAAAATGGAAAAAAGAATAAGACCACATTAAAAAAAAATTAAAAGAAATCACTCCATACTTAAAGTCAAACTTGATTCAAGGGATTTATATAATGTCCAAGAATTATTTACATGGACAATTTTCCAACATATTTTTCCCTTTTTTCATGCATCTCTGCAAATTTGGGCTCTGCTAAGACAAGGAATGGAAACTTTGAAATATCAAAACAAAATCTGTACGCACAAGATTTCCAGAGGGGGTTGACAGTTAACAAATGAACCTCAATATAGAAACTTTTAAAGTTTTTCATCCTTACTGATGGTGTTATAGTGACTCTGTTGTTTCTAGTGTTGTGTCTCCTCTTTCTAAATTCCATTTCCTTTTATTTTTTTCCTTTGGGACATTTAATGGAAGCTTCTGCTTTCTCTTCTGACTCATCCTCCGTCTTCTAGTTCTGAGAACTGAAAAGTGTCATTATATTCAGATTCATAAACTGAAAAAAGTATTCTTTCAAGCACTGTAATTATACAGTGTGTCAGTGTCCTTTTTCAGACTCATCTTCAGCATCAGAATTAAACACAGTTCTGCCTGTTGCATATTAGCTGAAATTTTACTGCTTAACTTTCTATTATGGCAGTTCTCTGTTATTTAATGAATAGAAAAGCTAATAAAGATATGACTAGACAGGTCAATATTCATAACATTCATAACACCTCTGCATCTCTTTTTTAACTGCAGTGAAATAGTCTAGGAGAAATTTAATACACTGCATAAAATTCAAATGACAATTGTCTCACTTGATGTAAAAGTTTAAAAAAGCCTCAATTTTTTTCTTCCTAGACTAAATACCCATCAGTTTAGAGTAATTTACAATGAGACAGCCTCAAAGCAGTATATCCTATACCTCAAGCTGAGAATACTTTTCTCCTCTGTGAGTGCCCTGATCCAAATCTGCTTTGCTTAAGTAAGAGAACTTATCCTGAGGTTTTCTTCTCTCACATAAACATCACAACCTCTGTCACACAGAGTTATTTTTGCACTCTCTGTTCCTATAAATATTTAATTAGCTACACAAAGTGAAACTATTCCAGCAAGGATGATAAAATCACACATGCAGTAGCATGCATTTGAAAGATTTTGTATATGCCATAAAAGAAAGATTCTGAGCCCATTTTTTCTTTAATTCAAGAGAAAACAGTGACATTTTACCTACTTAATTATTAAGGGAAGATCTCTACTTTGTCTGGCAGCTAAGATGACTGCACTGGTGATGGTTTCCTTGAAGTTTGTATATTACTGTTTAGAAGTCATAACCCAACATTTGATATTTTACCGGAAAGTTCCATTAATGTTTAATGTTTAGTTACCATTACCTGCCCATTATTTGCCTTGATGTAGTCTCACCTGGCTGCCTGGAATATGATTTAGCAGGCCATATGAGTATGCAGGATCTCCCTAAGTAGTGTATGAACATATGATTAAGCTGTTTCTTTACTTTTGTCTGGTGTAGATTTACAGAACATGGTATAAATGTAGGAACTGGTGAAAAAAAAACCCCTAGGACACTACCATCTGACACTTAAAGTCTGACTTAAAGTCACTTGAAGAACTTGAATTCAGTCATCTGTTACAGCTTCTCTTAATATCCAGGCCACTCTTGGAAAACAGACTTGCATCATATTTTCTCTTCTCCTGTGCCGTGTTTAAAACCCTCATGCACAAGGAACAGCCACACACTTCTAACCTGAATGACTTTCTTCTTGTAAAGCAGAAAGGAGTAGAGGGGATTCTGCAGTCTTGTGGTTTTTCCTTTCATTTTGAAGATACATATAGCAACTTTAAAGGATGGTGTTAAATAAATAAATGTATTGTAACCATTAAAAGTTGCATAAGCTACTTCTCTGTATCTTACAATGTGAATGTAGGTTAAACCTCTCTAAAACGTGCCCTTTTAATGTGACACATTTGCTTATCTCGTTCACTTCTATGGCATGAAATCCCCCTTTTTAGATCATATACATAATTGCAGTGGTCTTTGCTGAATTAATATGCTTACCATGGGTTTGTGTATATCCAAGATGAAGGGTTCTAAGCTAGTCAACACCCCATGCCTAGAAACCTTTTTTACAACACCGTCTACCTTGCAGTGACCATGCTAGATTTCTTATACTTTAATGCATATAAGGAAATTAATGGAGTATTTTGATGTAGTAAATGATCGACTAGAAAGAGGATACATAGTGAAAGGACAAGTGTGATTCTTCCCCAGTATAATTTTGCAATTTTTTTCACTAAGATTAATTGTGTGCATTTCCTGTAGTCTTTGGGATGGCTTGAATTCTTTTTTTTTTAAATTCCAGCTACACATAAATAGTCGTGTCCACTGTGGCATCTGTATAACAGATACTTGAACCAAACATCTCTCCTGAACCACGCTGGAAACTAACCAGAACATTTATTCTGTTAGACATGGAACAAAAGATGACAGCTGCAGGTTTTGGGGCAGTTTTTTTTTCTTCTTCAATCTTTTCTGCTATGCAAATTAAAACAAAATTCTGACTTGCACAGTAGACCACAATTCATAACTATAAAGCTGAAAACAAGGATTCTGCTCATTTCACAACCAGCTTTCATGTGTCCAAATACTACAAATTTTAAGCTCGAGACACTTATAGCACTGAGTAAGCAAGACAAAATATTTAGTGCTGCTAGATGTTGAGCTTCACCTTTCGGTGCCTTCTGTCATTAAAGCTATTTGATTTATTTTTACTTGTGCCCAGTTGCATCAGTATAAAAATATGTCTTCACTAAAAAGCAAATATGTCTATTACATTGACTTCTCTGCATCATGTAAAGTAGTTGCATGGAAGTCTTTGAGGAACGAAGGAATAATGAAAAGTCATAAACTGTTCCTTGAGACGTAGAGCTTTCTGCCAAATTAGGGAGCCTAGTGTTCCACTGGTACATTCCTAACTCAGATGCACATATATTCAGATCACTTATAGAAAACAGGTACATTAAGGTAGCTATAAAACATCTGCCACTGTAATTGAGATTCAAATCAGAACTTTTGCTACAGCTACATTAGCACAAAAAACCATGGCTATGTCATATATACTGTCAGGCATCTACACTAGGATGTTTAAACTACACATTTTAGGAAAAATACCATCCATAAACATAATAACCTTGAGAAAAAGGTATTTGAACTTGGTATAAGAAAAGAAAACCAGCTAAACCAACAAAAGCAAAACCTGGCATGCATTCCCTGTATTTTTCTAAGATTATATACAGTTTTATGACTATTCTTTTTTTTCTGGTAACAACAGTCTGTGCAGCATATGCCTACATTCAGCAACAGTTGCTATTAATATTAGTTATTAAAATCACCCAATTTGGATCTTAGTCCACACACACTGTGCTGAAAATGTACTCCATAGATATCCATCCAAATTTTTACAGTTCTGAAAAGACTTTCTAACTGTTACTAATGGGTTTTCAATAATATTTAAATCCTTTCCTGCACAACGGAAGCATAGGCAGCCCCCAAGGCTGCAAAAATCCAAATGGATTGGAAAATTGAATAGGTTAAAATTCACTGTATCTATTCCTCTCAACTTTATCTGTCCAGTTATATTTTCTCAGTTTTGAAAGGAGGGTAATCTGAAATATTCAGGCAAAGTATTGGAATCTGCCATCCAAGAGGAAAAAAAAAGAAGAAAAAAAAAGCATCTCCTGTCAAGGTTTTCTGCTTTATGACTGAAGGTTTGAGTGTCACATTTTCCAGAACTGTGGAAAATAGAATTTCTTCTATTTAAAGGAGAATTTCGATGGTGCTGAAATAGACAAAACAGTAAATGGCCTTTGTGGAACTGAGACATTTAATCAACTGCAAAGGTTCTCTGCTGCAAGTGTTCTGCTGCACCACATGCATTATTACTATCAAGAGGACAGTTTCACACATCAGCATCTTACAGAAGATGCAATTTTTCTTTGTTTTGTGAAGGTTTGGAAGGAATGTGGTGTGTTTCTGTCACTTTCTTCCCAATACTTTGAAATGACAGTGACATCAGGAATGTGTCTCACCCTGCATAAATGGGAAGCCACACAGTCCATAAACCAGTAAGAGTAAATTTCTGATATCAGGAGAGGACTAATCATCCTCTAGAAGTTTTATTCCCAGTGAAACGGACACTGGAATAGAAAAGGGAAAATATACATTGGTTATTCAACGTTCCTTTTACTGTGTAGCAAAATAAGCCACAAGTACTTCTTTCCAAAATGCTTGTTTTAATTTCTTAATACCTTGTAGTAGGAGTTGCCAATCAGTATGTTTGCAACACATTTACTGTAGACATTCCTAAACTAAACATGTTGGAAGCTGAAAAAAACCCAAACCCCCTACACTGTACGCTATCTTCAAAATTCTGACTTCTGTCTGTTTTATTCAAGTCATTCCTGAAACGAGCCAAATTTTCAGGGCATCTATCCTTTGGTAATTATCAGGAAAGGAAGTCTTAAGACAAAGAACCTACAGTGTGAGCAATTCCCTTAAAATTAGATTGTGCTAAAGCATCTCTCTGCAGCATTATTCTTTTGAACTGAAAATTGCTTTTATGACTCATTCTGCTCAAGGCAAATATGAGACATTGCAGAAATGTCTCACCCTAGACTTTTAACCAGTAAGTATAAGTCAAAAGCCCATTTGAGACATTCTCAAGTTGATGCATGAACAGGCTATAGCAGAAGAAGTAGAGAAGACAGTAGAACTGTCGGACTCATAGAACCAGGAATAGAAATGACAATTGAGTAATAAATTGTCTATGACCAAGGTCTACAGGTCAGGATCACTCCTGCCCCTCAATGGAGACGCAATGGAGAGTTACCTGAGGATAAAAGGGCAGACCAGTAAGGGTGACATAGCTGTGGATATGTGCTGTGGACTGCCTGATCAGCAGAAGGAAGTAGGGAGACATTTTATAGGCAGCTCTAAGCAGCCTCGAAGCCAGGGGCACTGGCTCTTGTGGGTGAATTTGACTATCCTGACATCTACTAGAGAAGCAACTGAGCAAAGCACAAAGAATTCGGGAGGTTCCTGGAAAGCATTAATGAGAACTTCATGTCAGAGGAAGGAGGATCCGAAAAGGAATGGTGTGCTGCCTGAGCTTATACTAACAAAATAAGAAGGCCTTGTTGGAAACATGAAGGTTGGGGGCAGCTATAGTGGGGTCATGACAGTCTTGTCTGTAGAGCGCATGCGATTGTGGAGTTCAGTATCTGGCAAGAAGGAAGCAGGCAACAAGTAAGGTTGCAACCATGTATGGTGGTTTGATCCAGGCTGGATGTCAGGTACCCACAAAAGTCACTCTCTCACTTCCTTTACAACTGGACAAGGGGAGAAAATATAATGAAAGGCTCATGAGTTAAGCGAAGGGAGAGATCACTCATTACTGTCATGGACAAAACAGACATAACTTGGGGGAATTAATTGAATTCATTATGAATCAAAATCAGAGCAGGATAATGAGAACTAAAAAAAAAAATCTTAAAAATACCTTCTGCCCTCCCCTGCATTTTTCCTGGGCCCTACCTTCTCTCCTGCTAGGGGTGCAGAGAGACACGTAATGGGGGCTATGATCAGTTCATCACAGCAGATGATGTTTCCACTGCTTTCTCCTCAAGGAGAGGAGTCCTTCCCCTGCCCCAGTGTGGGGTCCCTCCCATGGGAGAAAGTCCTTCATGAACTTCTCCAACATGAGCCCTTCCTACAAGCTACAGTCCTTCATTAACTTCTCCAGTGTGAGTCCCTTCCTTGGGGTGCAGTCCTTCAGGAACAGCATGCTCCTCAGCACAAGAGAGACATGGAGCTCCTGGAGCAAATCCAACAGAGGGCAAAAAAGATGATTAAGGGATGAGCATTTCTTTTAAAAGGGCCTGTTCAGTCTTGAGAAGAGATGACTGAGAGGAGACCTCACCAATGTCTACAGGTAGGGTTGCAGGGTGTCCAGAGGGTGGAGCCAGGCCGTGCTCAATGGTTCCAAGCCATAGGACGAGGCAATGGGCAGAAAGTGAAGCACAGGAAGTTCCATCTGAATATGAGGAAGAACTTCTTCACTCTCTGGGTGACTGAGCACTGGAACAGGTTGTCCAGAGAGGCTGTGGAGTCTCCCTAACTAGCTAATTCAAGGACTGTCTGGACACAATCCTGTGCCACGTGCTCTAGGACGATCCTGCCTGAGCAGGGGGATTGGACCAGATGACCCACTGTGATCCCTTCCAGTCTGATCCATTCTGTGATTCTGTGAAAGTTGTATCCACGACAGTGCCCTTAGGTTGAATCTAGTTAACTTTGTTCCTTACGGTATGAGGGCAATATGTTTGCTTAATTGGGATTTTGGACATTTTATTCTACTTTTTCGCTATTTTTAAGGCAAATGTTTCATTATTACAAGATATGTTTGTGCTTTCTTGGTTTATAATTCAGTTTAAAATATAACATTTTAGTGTTCATAGTGAATGCTTCTACTTCAGAGGATATTTCTTTTAAATGGGAGATTTCTTTTTTTTTTCCTAACCATTGTAATTATCAATACATGGATAAGGCAGTACTTTTCATCATTATTAAAGTTAGACAACACATCTATTTTCAGTTGTTTTTAATTTTGCTAATCTTTCTTCTTTGTACTGAAATTTTCCATGCCATGTATTTGCCTTAGGCTGGAATATTATTTTGAAACATTTATACCAAGAGGAATCAGAGAAAGAAGGGAAAGCATACTGTTTCAAAAATTTCTTCTAACCATTTCATTGAGAAGCTGTCACCCAAGAAACTAATGTAAAGAAGAGCAGGGTAGGAAACACAGTTCAGAAGGAGTAGTTGGGACAGCAACATTAGTATTGGTCAATGTTTCTGGGATACTTGGGAGATTCTGATTTTTTGAAATATGTTTTTGCATGTATGTGATGTCTTAGGGTTTGTTTGCTCGCTTGCTTGCTGTGTTTGTTCATTTTGTTTGACTGTTTCCTTTTTAATGAGTTTTCTGAAAATGTATTAAGATAGGAATTACAGGAGAATGAATTTTTTTGAGAGAATAGATTGGTTATTTTAAGTAATTAAAATATTTTGCTTTGTCAGCAGGACACATGAGTGAGAAAAAAAATTAATAATTTGTATACCTAAATCAATAGATATCCTTAACCCAGAACAGCCGAACAGGAGATGCCAGTGATTGTCATAGGCAGTGACTTGAAGTTGGTTTATATGGCAGTCCGATGTAGATAAGCATATTATATGTTACTGTGTTAACATTATCACGGTAAGTGTTAGCATGCTGGAATTTACTGTTCTTTAAAACATCTCTGAAGTAGCCCTGACAATATTTAAATTTCGTAAAGGTGAAAGCAATAGTGAATTATACTTTTAATTTACCAAGGTACTGTTCCAGGGTAATTTTCCATGGATCATGTACATATTCTATATTTCAGAAGCAGTGAAATGTATTTATATTAATCACTAGAGCACAGCACAGCTTAAAGAACACAGAGGAATTCTTATCTGATAAAATAAAGAGGTTAATGTGATTTCTTTAAAAACATAATACCAAGCACACTATCAAATTTGGATAGTAGAGACTGGATTTTTATAAAACAAAGATATATTTTCTCCTCGGCTTAGCTTTAAGATCTGAAGAGTTTTTCACTGCTTGTATAATGCCTTAATATAGAGAACTGATTACATTGCAGCACTTAAGTTTCTCATATGAGAAATGGGAACTAAACATAAAAAACCAAATCTCATTTTCATTATTATCAGATTTAGTACTGAAGTTCCAATATTTCACGTTTTTATTACAGTTAATCTGTACAGCTGAAAACATTCTCTATTCATTTGGTATCAGAACTACATGTGTTTTGAAATTAATGAACCAGTGTAAAACTCAGACTATACAAGGTTAATTTAAGCTTTTCCTACTCCATGTTTTCCTATGCTTTTACATTATGCAAGCTGCAGGTGATGATGTGAAGCTGAGAGAAAACCCAGAAGTCATGAACCCAAGTCACAGCTATGAAACAGGAATTAGAATAGCTGATGATCAGAGGAAATGACCCTACCTTGTAGGGCCTCAGCAACTGAAGAAACTTTTCTTACTTCTAATGCAGGCTTTTGGAGAGCTTCTGCTTTTATCTCCTCAATAAGATTATTTGACACATAAGCTCCTTTAGAGCTAAAAAGGAAAAAAATTCAGGGTTAAGATTTCCCCAAAAAGATGGGAAAAAAATGGAAAAAAAAAAAGAAGAAAGAAAGAGAAAAGAGTAAACTTTATGGTGCTTTAAACTCTCAATTGGATTCCAACTGAATGAAGTGAAGTGCTTTAATATACTTTATTCTCTGCATAGATGATTCATTACATAAACATGTTCCATTTGGAAAAGGATATTTTAACGGTAATTATTCTGTCATTCTACATTACCACTAACTTCACAGACAAAAGACCCATGGGGGAAAAAAACTGCACCACAGGTCTCAAGGCTTAACATTTCAGGGAGAAGACCTTTCTGTTCACTAGAAATGTTCCTACTTTTACCAGTAAAGAACTGACCAGTGCACTCCTCTTAAATTTCACAACTCGTTGAAGATATATTTATCTCATCATGCGCAGGTTGGATAGCTGCTAATAGTATTTTTAATGTGATTTTGAAAGACTGTCACATTTTAACCATTGTATGTAACACACTAGCATTATGAATATATGTAAATGCATAGATGTAGCTATAAATCAGTGCAGTTGCTGACATGTTAAATAAACTATTACTATAAATTAATGTTATATACTATTTAATTATTCTAATGTTAAAGTTTTATTATAAATGATTCCTGAATTTTTGTCATATCTGGAAATCTGATGTCTAAGCACACTAGAAAAAAGTGGAGAAGAGCTGACATCCTTTAAGCTAATAAACCCTTCAGACCACAATGATACTGTTTTGGCTACATCTGTCATCATTAAATATTAAATATTACATTTAAATACTATACATTTGTGTGAAAAGTGCTAAAGAGACTAAGATGTTGATGAACTTTTTCATACTTTGTGCCAGTATTTCTCCCCCCACTTGCTCTTTAATCTTTTATCTCCTTCTGCTCCCTACAACCTTTAAATAACATCCTTATCTTTTAGCTGATGCTTTGAACACTTCCTATTGCCAGCCAGTGTAACTAGTAAAAGTTCCACAGCAGCCAGAAGATAGCAGATATCTCAAGCCCTACTTGCACACCATTAGCAATCATGATCCCTGCCACAGGTTCCCCATCTCTGCCATATGATTAATTCTAGAAAATTTCTGCCACTGCAGATCTAAAATCTTTAAGGCCTTTCCTTCTGTTTTACAGACACATAATCCCTTTCCTTCATCAGCATGGAACAAATGATTACCCCTGATGTGCTACTTCTCATCCCCAGGCCAGCTCGGGGGTTGAGAGACTGTTTCAGTCTTCACAGTATGCTGCTGCTGGATGTAGAGATGAGTAGGTCTGGTGAAGTGGTGTGCTTCCGTGTGGGAAAGACTCATCTTCTTCTGTAGGTCTGCCTTCCTAAAAGCATATTTAAACAACAGTTTTGTAAGCAAAGCTCATGCACTTAAACCATGCATAGGCAGGAATGAGATAGGTGAAAATGTAGTGTGCAAGCCGTATATTCTACATTTGTTATAGCTCTCACACACGTATCCTGGAAGCATCTCTTACTTTTGGGACTGTCTATTTCAAACTCAGAGTCGCTACCTCCATCACCTGTTTCCACAGGTTTTTTGGGGGGGTTTGGTACTGTATTATTCAACTCACTCCATGTCAGATCTCTCTGACATCTCACGATGGGTCTCTGTAGCAGGAAAGACCAGCTTGCTGTTTCACACGGATAAAATAATTTCCCAGAAGAAGCCAGGGTGCACTCATTAGACTTGCTCTAAAAGCAAAATCCGTTTCTTCCTCTCTGGCTTCTCCGCTCGTACTAGAAAGTGTCATCATCAGAATACAGCAAGGGACTGGAATCCTATTATTTGTTATTAATTATTGAAGCATAGGCTGGAAGAAATATTGCCTCACTATGTCTCCTTCTCCCACTGGAGTTTCCTGTCTGAGCTGTGTTACATGCCATAGGCCTGACACAGTTTCTTTGGCTGCTCTGCCACAGGGGACAGAACAGAGAGACCCAGAGATCTGCAGAGACAGGGAGGCAGCTCTGCCACACAGCCTACTTGTGCAGGTACCGTGGATTTGCCATCAGTGGATCTGTGTGCCAAACTGAGCAGGGGCTCACCTGGAAGAACCAGTCAGTGCATATTTCATAACCACATCACAGAAGTCTCTGTGTTGTAGTCAGTCCTTAGGCATGGTTTGGAGCTAATTTTATTTTCTGTTCTATGAACCCACAAAATGAGTTTTTTTCCAGCTGAGGTTGGAGGAGCATTTGGAAATGATCTCCCAAATGCCTGGCAGCTCTGCAGGTTTTGTCTGTGAGCAAATATATTGTTGTGTGATCTTTCTATTTTAAAAATGGATTTGTTTTGTTGCTGTTAGTCCCAGAAGGATTGTACAGACATCCTCTTTCACAGGTCATCTTATTTCTTAATGAAAACATAGGGTTTCTACGTCCCTAAGGATTTCCTGTAGTCGAGGCATGGCTTTTATTCAGTGTACCAGTTTGTGTTTTGACATTGGGCTTGATATTTCCTGTGCATACAAAAGATTGTCTTACACAGCCCTCGGTACAAAACATATAAGTGATTTTGTTGTTGCTATTCTGGATTTCATGCAGGGAAATATTTTTCATTGAAAAAGACATCACACCAAGACCTAATTGATACTCTTATGCCAAAAGACATTCCTGTGAGCAATTATGGAAGCAATAAAATTTAAGACAAAGAGCTGAAGAGCTGTGAAAGTTTGGGAAAACTGACATGGCAGCAAGGTTTTGTAAAGCAGAATAATAAAGTCATAAGTATTCCACTAGTACATGATGATGGAGCTTAATTAAAGTCAAAAGGGGAAAGAAGTCTTTATATAACATAATGCATTTGGAGTCTATGGAGATGCAAAGAACAGATTTAGACAAGAAATAAGTGATTGCATCACTATCAGCATCACCTCATAGAAAAAAATCAGCCTTTAATTCAACAGAGACATCTACCTAATTATAAGGAAACTCTTATATGATAAAGAGCTCATTTGCCATGTGCAAGTGCTAACAGAAAAAAAACAAAAATAGGAACAAAAAAATGGTATATTAGGAGACTATGCTGCAGAGTGGCTTAGACCAGTGTATGAAAGTCCTGCAGTACTCCTCCTGTTGCAGAAATCAGTTGCTAAATGAATACTTGCCTAATTTTTGGCCACACATATCTTGTGTCTTTTAAGCAGAAGCAAAGGCAAAGACAACAGAAATTTTTTATAGTTTTAAAAGAAAAACTGATCAATCTTATTAAGCTTTTTTACTCAATGTGATCTTAGGTCTGTTTTTGTACTGTTCTGCACTTTATACAGTTATTTCTTCATGTTACTGACATACCTCACTTCTCATGGGTATAGATGATGTACATTTATATGCTTTCAAGGACATATTTTACTATTTTCACTTTTCTAAAATCCCCTGGAAATGCTGCATCCTCACGTACTCATTTGGACTAAAAAAGCTATTCTCTGTCTACTCCCTCTTTCTAGGCCCAGGGACTTTCATCACTTTCATCACTGAATTTAGTTACAGATTGACTCTGAGCCTGTGTTTGCTCACCTGTCTTCACTGTATACAAATCTATTTCTGGATGTACTGTGAGAAACAGCGGATGAAACACTGTAGTATGCAGAATTCTTCAGCACAAGATATGATATCAAACTGATAAGAAATTTATTTTTCTTCTTACTTTGTCTTCTTACTTAACAGCATTTATTTATTCTTTGAATGCTCTCTTTAACTGAGACCAGCATGGAGAAAATGAAATAAAATTGGAACTTATAAATAGAGCATATTTTAGTGTGCTTGTTTGGTTTGATTTTTCATTTCACCAGCACAGAATCACATTTCATTGAAATCTACTTAATGACATTATGATTTTTTATGGTAGTGGGAAAAAAAATCATCTTCTTTGTAATATTCACCTCCAAATTTATCATAATAAATAACCATCACAGTCTGTTAGCTTTTATTCTTCACTTTTTTTACAGTACACTGATCAATAATGGACTGTATTCAATCAGCTTTATGAGGTTGTAGTCTTCTCCACCTGCAGATTGCACTAATCATGAAAAACATGTCTTTATTTCATATTTCTTATTTCATCTGAATTATCATCACAAGTTCATATTTGAGAAAAATAAATTCACGCATACAAACGTAAAGAAAGAGAAAAAAGAAAGAAAGAAAGAAAGGAAGGAAGAAAGAAAGAAAGGAAGAAAGAAAGAAAAAGAGAAAAGGAAGAAAGAAGTTCAATAAACTTAGGATTTAGCTTGATAACGAAATAGTTGACTGACAACTACATTTCAATAAGAAGAAAAATTTTATGTATGTCTGCACCAGTAAGTATTAGGAGTAAAATCTCTATATTTTCCTCAATTTCTACGTGTGCTGGCACTGGCCATATCAGGTTTTGGACACAATCATATGATATCACTTATAAGCAAACCTGGCTGGGAGTAAGTTGATCATTAGCTGACTGCAGCCTTGTGTCTGCCTCCCATAGGAAAAAGGGAGAGTGTTGCCCTGGAATTTTGTAAGCCTTCTGTTTTTAACCTTGGAGTTAGATTTTTTTCACACAGTTTTATGTAAATAGTAGCCGATGTTTACTTAACGGTATTTTCTGTTTTTCATTCCTTTTGTGATATGACAACTTTAATGAGCTCCTTTCTGCTCCAGTGGGATGGAGAAGGAAGAGACATGCTCTCCAATCCCTTGTGGAGTTGGGACGTGTATAAGAATGAGATAATGTAAATAACAGCATTCCATTTCCTCCTTTTTGCTGAACCTGGCAGGTGTAAGAGCGTCTTTATTGTGTCTCCCCGGACACAGGAGAGGACAAGTATCAAAGAACACACAGTACAGTTTCCAACCCTTATTTAAGAACATGTCAGGTTCAAACACTAAGAGGCATACCATCTCTAGAGGACAAAGGCAGAATAACCAGCTTTCCTATGAATTCTCCCTTCTCCATATTGATTGTGCAAGAGACTCAGAATTCTAAATTTAATTCTGTTTTCAAACATAATATTTCTGAGTTAATAACAATGTTCTCGTTACTTACACAGGAGTAAATTATTATACTGGAGGTGTAATATGCAGGACTTTATTAGGAATAGATATGCATAGCTGCAAGTGAATATACATTTCTTTCCTTTTTTCCTGTTTTCATCAACTAAAGCAGAATTGGCTTTAAACTGATAAACACTCACTTCAACAATAGCTTCAGTGTAAGTCATGGAAATAAGCATCTACAAAAGAGGAAAAAATTCACATCCCAGGATAAAAACAGCAGTTAACTTTTCTCTATGCTGATGAAATCTGGCAAATAGGCTGCATAAAGTCCTCAGAACTCATAAACTGATTGGAGTTTATCCCACAAAGTCACTTTGCATTACAAGTTTGATTGCGCTCATTAGGGCTTGCATAAAAACAAATTTGGAAACAGTGCACTAGAAACTGGTGGAAAATTAAAACTTAGTATCACCATGGGAGCTTTAAGAACCACTGAAATTAATGGAAGTGTTAGTTTTAGAGCTCCATGTCCCCATCTCTTCTTGAACCTGTTTATACAGGGTGAGAGCATCCTGTGAGGTGTGTCTTCAAGGACAGCTGGAAGGTCACATGAGGGGGTGAGGTATATGAGGTGCTGGGAGGGAGAATTAATTGAAAACAGAACTGAACACTGTATGCAGTGGTCTGAGAAAACTTCTTTTAAAGTAAGTTGCGTAGCAAAAAAAGCTATCTTCTACATTGCTCCCTGAAAATATGAACAATCTTTTCTCCTTTTCACATGCTCTCATTTGAGCAGCACTAGATAGAGTCACAGAAGGAAAGAATCAAATCAAGAAAAATCCTGGGTTCTTATTGATTGGAAGGTTCTGATTGAATAGAAGGTTGGTGTCTCTATAGAAACAGAGAAACAGGAGCAACCCTTGTTCTTTTTCAGAGAACTTGGTCAGATTGAGCATCTGGACATTCAGGCAAGGACAGCAAGTATTGGAACAAAAAAATCCCCAAACTTATGGCCTTCTGAAAAAAAAATCAGTCCTTCTAAATCCAAGGAAGAACTAAAACATCTTGTCAGAACACGTTGGAAAGGGAAAAACTTCATTCTGCTGGAGGAAGTTCTTTCTGCCTTTTATTGTCTGGCAGTAGCATAACAGAAGAGGCATATCTCATAAACCACGAACTTTGTGAAGTTCTGTGTGCTTATATAAAAATTGGCAGAGAGGAGATTCCTACACTCTTGGATCTATAGCATCAGAACCTGAAGGTGAAGCCTGTAAGACTGAATGTAATAGTTTTCATCTATCATCAGCTTATCCTGATGTTCTGGAGACCAGTGTTGTAGCCTGGAAAGGTTTTCCATGTACATGCTACAACCTGAAGAGTTTCTGAGGTATCTGGAGGCAGAGAATATTTGTCACCTTCTGGAGGGTCAGCTGGAGGCTGGGAGAAATAACCCAGAGGTTTCAAACTGCATTTCATATTTGCAGGCAATCACTGAATCCTCCCTCTTATTTTCATTAGATGCCCCGTTACATGAAACACCTGACTGACGTGTGAATTTCTATATTGTAGTTACATGAAGTTAGATGTCTGTATCTAGACTTGAATCTCACCCCNTTACACATAATATATGATATTATACATAGTATATATTATAATATATTATATATAATCATACCATATTATATAATAATATATTATCTATAATTATTATATATATTATACATAATATATGTTATATGATATATGATATATTATGTGTTATGTATTAAATATTATTTTTTAATATATATAAATACAAATTAGAGGAGCAGGCAACCCAAAACCAGGTATTTCTCTAAGCATGTAAGCGATGTCTTCTGCTAGTGTATGAGCTTCAGTGCACATAACACTACTATAGCTAGGCCTAATTACAATGTCCTAATTACTGGTGCAGTTCTGTGAGTAGAAAATGTGTATATGGAGTAAGGCATATTAGAGGTAGCGAGATTGCTCAATACTAGACAATTTTTCTTTAATATTGTGTTGATAATAGAACAAGCAAGACCTTTAACAGTGATTCACTTTAGGTGCTTTAAGTTATTAGCAAGATAACCTAAAACTTGCCATGTAACATTGGCTGTTTTGCAGATTCTGTGTTGTCTAAATGGTGACTCAAGTGGTTGGCACAAGATTTCTATCCTTTTTCAGGTAACTTAGTGCTCTGTCAGTAGAAAGAATAAATAATAAGCAACATGAGAGTTAGAAATATGAAAGTAATATTATGATACCAGGGAAATTAGGCACTTATCTTTTAAATGAAGAGATTTATAAAAATAATGCTAGGAAAATTTAAGGAATATCCCCATAGTTCTACTAACCAAACAAAGCTCCCACAGGATATGCCTCTACTGTTCAGGAAAAATTCTCCCAAAGACCACTATAAAACTTGATTTCCCTTAGTGATCATGATACCCTAATCTAAATGCCAGTATGTGAGGAAAGGGTGGAATTCAGATGTCTAAACACAGGCATCAACTACAATTTAAAATGCTTGCTTTATGGTATCTGATAGTACCTCAGCCTTTCCTCCAAAAAAGACTCAGGAGCATAGACAGCATTTCAGCTGATAAAAAATACTTATCACTTATATCAGTATTTAGACACACGAAGAAATCTCAAAAAGTTTCCTTGGTATAAGACATTGTCTTCAGCAGAGATACAGCACAGGTTCAACACAGTTCCCATGGTTTTCTGACACAGCCTTTGGAACCTGAGTAAGGTATAACACATATCTCAAATGTCCACGTATAGGCAAAATATCCCATCCATCATAGTTATCAGCCTACTCACTCTAAGCTCCCATGAAAGCCTTCACTAACTCTTTAACAACTGTAAAGAGAGCTTTAACTTTTAGCTACCATGAAAACAAACAACCAAACAATCCAAACCCAGAAAACTTTCTGGAAAAAAACTCTGGTGTTCTTGGCTAACTTCAACCTAAGAATAATTACCTACTGTCATTTTAGATGTGTGGTGGTATTCTGGTCTAGCTGCAGATCCCAAGAGATGCAGATAATCCATACAGCCCTTGTTATATTTCCTAGCCCAGTAAAGAGCAACAAAATAGCACTAGGCACCTATGCTTAGAAAACGGCATGCAACATTGACTCTCAAACTGAATTTCACCTTTTGTTCTGTGGCTAAAAGCCATACCTAGACATCACATCCAGAAGTCTTTTTCAGGTAGCTTGCAAGCTTTCTGGTGAAGACCCAAACAAGCGTGAGGCAGGCAGATACCTGAAATCAGTATTTTACTGAAGTGTAGGTTAATCAGCTGTCTTCATAATAGTTTGTGTCAACAGTTTAAGGCCTGTTCTCCTGCTTGCACAAGAATTGTCAGGTCTGCTGTATGTCACAGGGACGACACAAAACTGGGAGGAGCTGCTGACTCCCTTGAAGGCAGGAAGTCCCTGCAGAGACCTCATCAAATCAGAGGGCTGGGCAATCACCAGCCGTATGACGTTCAACAAGGGAAAGTGCCGGATTCTGCATCTCGGATGGGGCAGGATGTATGGACAGACTGGGGAATGACATACTGGAGAAGAACACTGTGGAAAGGGACCTGGGGGTCCTGGTGGATGGCAAGTTGAACGTGAGTCAGCAGTGCTTTGGTAGCCAGGAGGGCCAACCCTGTCCTGGGGGGCATCAGGCACAGCATCGCCAGCCGGGCAAGGGAGGGGGTTGTCCCGCTCTGCTCTGCGGCCGCCTCACCTCGAGTGTTGGGGGGATATTTTAGGTGGTACAATGTAAGAAAGACATGAAACTATTGTAGAGCATCCAATGAAGGGCAACAAAGATGGTGAAGGGCCTTGATGGGAAGCCAGATGAGGAGGGGCTGAGGTCACTTAGTTTGTTCAGCCTGGAGAAGAGGAGACTGAGGGAAGACCTTGTCGCAGTTACAGCTTCCTTGTTGGGGAAGAGGAGGGGCAGACGCTGATCTCTTCTCTGGGGTGTCCAGTAACTGGACCCAAGGGAAGGGCCTGAAGCTGTGTCAGGGAAGTTTAGGTTGGATAACAGAAAAAAAGTTCTTCACCCAGAGGGTGGTTGGGCACTGGAACAGGCTCCCCAGGGAACTGGTCACAGCACAGAGCCTGACAGAGTTCAAGAAATATTTAGACAATGCTCCCAGCATGTGGTGTGACTTTTGGAGATGGTGCTGTGCAAAGCCAGGAGATGGACTCAGTGATCCTTGTGGATTCCTTCCAATTCAGCTTATTATGTGATTCTGTGATATCATGAAGTCTTGTGCAGAGCAGCCAGATTTAAAGTTTAAGGCCTTACTATCAGAATTTATAGGACTTTCTAACTTTAATGGAATGGCTTGTTTTTTCTTGGTTGGAGTTATGGTTGTTTGTTTGAATTTTCTGGTTTGTCACTGTGATAAGTTTAAAACTGGACAAGAAGTAGAAGTTCTTGTGATCTGACTAAAGGGCTTAATTTTCATCTGTGTAGAAGAAAGCTGTCATTAATAGACAGCTTTCATTGTTTATTCTTTTCCATGGTATTGATTTCTATTATCATCTCTACTGTGAATTCAGCCTAGTGACTGAGTCATAGCTACAGCATATGTAATATGAAAAACAACAAGTCATAAACCACTATGCTGGGCAAAAGCCACCAATCTCCCAAATGCCCTATCCCAATTCTTTTTCAGTCCTCATCAGTTATTTTGGTTCATGAAGCTAACCTTAGTTAAAGGACCATAAAAACCATTTCAAATTAGCCTCTGCTGTAATTTCTTTGATACTTCTTTGCAAAGAAAAAGAGTTACATAAAACTTAGAGAAAAAAACATACACAGATTTAAGTTTTGTTCACATGGTTTTGAGAGAGTGGTCAGCCCAAAACAAGTTCAGACACCTGGAAAGCTACAAAACCTTCTAAGATCTTTCAGATATTCAATCCTACAAAAAAAATTAAAACAGGCCTTTTTTTCCCCGCATTTTTCCATTTTGGTTTTTTTTATCTTATAAAGAATATTATTCTTGAATAAAGCTAATCTTTTTTATTTAAAAAAGGAACTTAAAACCAAGACTATTCCCAAATAAATACACTTTATTTGTACTTTTTTGTTACAGATAATAAAAAGAGTTTATTTCTTAAAAAAAATTCAGAGATTCATGGCCAAGTATGTTTCTATCTTAATTGTGCCAAATTAAAAAAAAAAAAAAAAGCCTTACTGAAATTATGTATCCCTTATGAGTCTTACAAACAATTTTAATTGAAAAATACTGCATTGGGCAGCTGAATCCAGTCTGAGGACAACTGAACCTCAGATGAGCACCATTGAACTATTGCTATTGTATCACATAAAAATTTTTGACCTGAGACGTTGACAATATTCTCTCTTTAGAGAAATAAAACTTGCAGACTATTGTTGGTCAATTAATTTAATAGCCAGGACAGTGTTCTTGTACTCCAAAATGGCATTCATCATTGTTTATAAATATTCAAGTAAGATGTTTACTTTTGTGTTTCTTTTAAAAGATTGATATTTTGGACAGTTTTAACACTGATGTTGATGTGTTACCATTACATTATTGATTGTAATATAATTTTTTTTTTTGAGTTTGCAACATAGAGACAATATAAAAGGGAATAAAGCTATAAATGTTTATTTGAAGTTTACATACTGCATGACAGTTACAAGGGCTCTTTTAAAAATGCAAAATAAAATCATGTCATTAAAGTAGGAAATAATTAGAAAATGAGATTCTATTTTAGAAGATTAGCAGCTAATTAAGTGAAATTGTGGCTACATCCAATGCACTTTTTGAAAAGTTTCAGTAAGACCTTGTAAACAAAAAATTGATTTTCAAATTCCAGATGAACTCATCTGTTTAGTGCCACATGCGCTGCTGTTTTTCTCTTTATGATCAAATGCATTTCATCGTGAAGAAAAGCATAACAAATTTACGTGAGCCACTGATGTAAAATAGAAAGTTCCAGCTCATCCAGGCTTGTTGTACTGGTATATAAGAAACACAGACAAATATAAGAAAAAATATTTTAATGAAATAATTTAACTGATTTAACTTTAAATCTATTCATTTGTCTCCAAGAAAAGAAACAATACAGGAATAAGAAGATTAACAGTTTATTGCTTAGTGTATTTGTGTATTCTTATATAGAATTTTGCATTGTACATTTCACAGAATTACAGAATAGTCGGGTTGGAAGGGACCACTGGAGAGATCATCTAATCCAACTTCACTCTGAAAGAAGGGACATCCTAGAGCAGACTGCACAGGACTTCATCCAGGTGGGTTTTGAATGTCTCCAGAGAAGAAGATTTCACAATCTTTATGGGCAGCCTATTCCACTGCTCTGTTACTCTCTCTGTTCCTCTACTCTGTTGCTCTCAAGTTCTTCCTCTTGTTCAGGTCAAAATTCCTTTGTTTTAATTTGCACCTGTTGCTCCTTGCCCTCTCACTGCAGATTGTCTGGCCCCATCCTCTTGACACTTGTCCTTTAAGATATCTCTATGCATTGACAAGATCCTCTCTCATTCATCTCTTCTCAAGGCTGAAGAGACACAGCTCTCTCAGCCTTTCCTCGGAAGAGAGGTGCTCCACGCCCCTAGTAATTTTCATAGCCCTTCAGTGGGCCCTCTCCAGTACTTCCTTACCTTTGCTCTACTGGGGAGCCCACACCTGGACACAGCACTCCAGATGTGGCCTCTCCAGGGCTGAGCATAGGGGAAGAATCACCTCTCTCGACCAGCTGCTCTTCTTAATGCAGCCCAGGATACCATTGGCCGTCTTCACCACAAGGGTACACTGCTGGCTCATGGCTGACTTTTTGTACTACCATGATCCCCAGGTACTTCTCTGCAGAGCTGATTTCCTGTACTAGTGCATGCAGTTACTCCTCTGCAGGCGCAGGATTACACGCTTGCCTTTGCCAAATTCATTAGGGCCTCCAGCCTGTCCAGGTCCCACTGACTGGCTGAACAATCTTCTGGTGTGTCAGCCCCTCCACCCAGTGCTGAATCAACTGCAAACTTGGTGAGGGTGTGCTCTGACCCTTTATCCAGGTCTTTGACAAGTTGAATAGGACTGGATATGGCACTGACCCCTGCAGTAACATCATTAGCTACAGGCCTCCAACATAAATATTTCTTGTTTCAGTTACTAAAACATGGTGGCACTTAAAAATCCACAGAAGAGCATTAAAGCCCCAAAACACTGAAACAGAATAGAGCAAATAGGCCAAAGCACTATTCTCAGAACAATGGAGGCTTCATAAGGGAGAACATATACAGAGAAGTGTTACATAAATAAGTGAGTAAATAATAAAGTAGATAAAAATAAATAGGACAGGAAAGACTAATACGTACACTTTGATGTGCATAGATTTTTATAGGTAGTACTTGGGGATGTGCAGGAAATTGTCAGATAATACAAAAGGATACATTATATGAAAAGTGCCAACTAAAACAGACAGAAGATTTGTGTGTTTGAGCAAGAGCAGCGTAGGTTAAACATTTCCTCCTTCCTGCATTGTAAATTGGTATGGTAAAACACAGTTATAACTGTTGTCAAAATCTCCTGGGTAAATGAATCACTTTCAGTGAAGTTTCTTTGGGATATATTTTGTAGATTATATGTTTAGGGTTGGGTATTTTGTACTCTTAGTAGTAAGATGATAAAATTAATTTTTAGAAAATTATTTTAAAAGTAAAGATTCCTAAAAATTTCAATGCTAACTATTCTATCCTTCTTGGGGTTTTTTTGTTTTTTTTTGTTTAGCTGGGGTTTTTTTGGTTTTGTTTGTTTAGTTGGGGTTTTTTTGGTTTTTTGTTTCTGTTTGTTGTTGTTATTTTTCCCTACAATTTCAGTGGAGAATAATGAACTCTTCAATATCAACAAAACTAGGTGAATTGCTTCCTCATATGTGTGCTACATTCCCACTGGTCTTGTAAAATGGCAGTTCATATTCTGCATTTGCTGCTTTTAAGTGTATTTATGTATTTTAAATCTTATTTTTATTGTTCTTTTTGCTAGCTTTGCACATTAATAAAGTTGCCATTTGACCTGCAAAGCTTCTCCAATCTTCATCTTGATTACAGCAATTTGGGGATTTTACTGAAGTAATTTAGAAAAGTTGAGGCTATTATAACACAACTTAATATTTGCTTTAGACAGTTTGCCTTTATTGCTTTAAGAAACCAGTTATCTTTTTATTCCCTAAGGAAGACATAGGAAGATGGATAAACTATCAAATATAGTTAAGGAAAACGCTTTTGCCTCATGCAGTGCACAAAATACAGATTTTCCTATTAAAAAACCTACCAAGAATTTAAGCAAATAGTTTGATGGGAAAATTAACATACCCAGGGATATTCCTCTCTCTATCTTCATCTCTGTCTCTTTTTCTCCTTCCATCTCTTGGAAAACTTAAGCAAAGCTGACAAGTATATCAAAATGTGATGTTGTTTTTAAGTTCAGTCTGCCTAATTACTTTGCCTGAAGCTTTAGAGGTCTTGAAAGGTCATAGACCTTTTGCTAAGTCTAT
The DNA here is from genome assembly GCA_013397175.1 of Platysteira castanea. Taxonomy (NCBI): domain Eukaryota; kingdom Metazoa; phylum Chordata; class Aves; order Passeriformes; genus Platysteira; species Platysteira castanea. The sequence continues at coordinate 196,297 of VYXC01001150.1, read as the reverse complement.
TCTCAGTAATGAGTTTCACCTTTTCACCTGGAACATAAATATGAGAATTAAAACTTTAAATTAGTAAATACAATTTGATAGATTTCAATGCATCCCTAAGTCTCAGAATACAAGCAGCGGACATAGATGGCACTGAGATTGTTTATGCCACCCGTCAGCTTGGGACGTGGAGTATTAATACATCTGGAACCTTTATTCTGGCAATTTAATTTGATATTTGTGTTTAAAGAGACCTCTTAATCATTTGCAAATATTTAAGCAGTGTCATGTAAAACCTCCAGATGGTAGTAGCAGCTGTGTGTCTGATAAAAAATCATGACTGTCTTAACATGGGAAAAATCTGTAGCTGCTGTACTTCTAGTTCCAGTTTCCTTTGAAAACTCTTTCTAGAGATAGAAACTCACATTTGCTTCTGAAAAAAACATAGTTTTAGTCTTTAAAAATCACTACGCCTTTGACGATCTCCTTTGAAGTCAATATAGGAAAGGAAAAAAGTTTTTTTCTCATGTTCTCTCATGAAGTATGATTTTTTTGGTTGGTTTTTTTTCCCTACCTGCTCCTTTCTAAACCTAAAAGATCTTACATCAGCCAGTCTGCTGCACCAGAGCTGCAAAAAAAAAGAAAACTTGAATATCTTGACTGAAACCATCTGCCCTATTCTGTGCAAAACAAGGTTATCCCTGTGAACTAATGAGATCTTATTCCTGTATTTCATTTCTGTCACAGACTAAGGGGATGTGCATAAAATGCTAAGAAGTTTTAGTATAGGTGTTCAGGGTGCCTTTTTTTTCTGAGATGTTGCTTTTAACTGGAGACTTTTCTCCATACTTGACAGCATTTTAATTCTCTTTGCATTAAAGTTAATCAGAGACTTCCATTTCAGTGAATTAGTTGTGGAGCAAACTGTCTGCTGGTCAAATTACATCTTCAACTAGGAGTTATCTTCTGTTACATAAATATTTTTGCTAATTCCCCTCAAGTTTTCATAACCTGATTAATGTCAGTCACCCTGCAGAACACAGCTACAGCCTGCAAACTACAATCTATTGCTGCAGTAATGCACATCTATAGTCTGGAGCTCTAGAATACAATTACTGGTAAAAGCAGCAATACAAGTAATTATCACATACCTGTCATTACCCAGACCATGGAAAAGGCCTGATAAATTTTAACCACAATTCAACTACACAAAAATTTGATATAACCTGTACTTGCACTGCAACACGCCCAAGACCTCCACAGCGGAAACCTTACATAGTATTGAAGCGTTTTATATATTTGGTATGTCTTTGATGGGCACTGTGGGAGACAGCTGCATTTTTTTCTTCAACTTTGTGATTATAGTGGCCAAGGAAGGTGTTCCTTTCCCTGCTTGGCTTCATCTACAGAAGATCCTGGAATCTGCAGCATGCACTAGTTTGAAAGCAAACCAGTGACAGACTCAAGTCAGAACTACAATTTAATAGGAAAATTAAAACAAATGCAGTAGTGCAGAAACACTGACAGAGTCAGGATGCATCCTGACACCCTGTCGGTCAGGGTGGTGGTAGCAGTCCTATTAAATGGTGGCTGCAGTCCTCCTGAAGTGATAGATGTGGTCCAGTTGAAGCTGTAATCCTGTAGTAGGGTCTGGTCTTCCTCTGAAGGTCCAGTGGTGGTTATGTAGCTCTTATCTTCTGGGAATCCAGTAGGTAAAGGCTGAGTGTGGTGTTCCAAACCTCAGATTATATCCAGGTAGGAATGCTTGGTTCTTCCCCCAGGGCGGGGCATCTCACAATGGGATGATTTAATTTTATGAGTCATGCAGTGAGGCTGGATGGCCCATTAACAGAAGATATCTCTCCCGAGGGAATTATCAGGGATGTGTCAGGGAAGAGATTAAGAATACTGCCCCACCTGGTTTTAAATGTTTATGAAGATGGTGATACAATACATACTCTGGGTTACATTTTGCATTGTAACCTAAGACAATGGGTCTGTAGTTCATCTCTGGGGTGGTAGCAGCTTTCCAAAGGGTCTGTAGAGCAAAACTCTGTATAGGCACCTCAGTCTAGGTTGATACAGGTAGTTCCTCACCCCTGAAGCTTACCATGAATTTATGGTAATGCGCAGTAGGGCAGGGATGGTGTCTAGGAGTCTGAATCAGGGAAAAAGTGTGTATACAGTAAAGGGTTTACTTGCAGAAATGCCACACATCTGTGTGAAGATCAGAATACCTTCTCATAATGTTCTGGTTTCATTTCAGAAACCTTTAAACCAGCGTTCTGTGAAAATATTTGCAAATCTCACAAATTTTTTATGAGAATTTTTAGTACAAGCATAAATTCAAAAGTGTAAAAGGAAAAGGGATTGGAAATCATTTTGACAAACAAGAGACTGTGTACACTGAAGAGAGACAGAAACTCTAAGATCTTTTTCTCAAGACTAATGTAGAGATAAATAATAATTTAAAAGTTATTTATCTAGAATTTTATTATTATAGGATATGAATTCAGAACTCTAACAAATGTCACATTCTACATATTGTTCTAAAATGAGCAAGTAGAATGAATATTCTTCCCAGGTTTTTCTTACAGTTTTGGGGGTTAGGGGGTCTCTTTTTGTAGAGAAGTGGCATATATTTTATTTTCTTTAGAATAACAGAACTCTGATATAGATCATATTTAACAGTTTACTGTGGGTTCTAATTCTTTGTTTCAAGTTAATGAAACATCATTAAGTCCTTCAGTGAATGTGTTCTATCTGTTGCCACCAAGCAAGGAATTTAACTGTCCCATTTCCTGGAAACATTTTCTTCCTCTATCATTTTATGCTGCCTCGGAGGTAAAGAGAAAAAAAATTATATTATCAGGTAAAATTGAAAAATGAAAAGTGCTAACAGTTATGTAAATAGAATAAACCACTATGCTGATCTTGATTTGTTTGCTTTAGCCCTCAGGAAGCCTATACCAACAACAAAATCTTATTCCTTTACACTCTTTTGCAACAGAAACTATGCATTCAGATTATGTCTAGCTATCCACTGTGCTTAATAGCTTCTGGATTCGTAAAGGAAACAATTTAACAAAGCAGTTTGAAAAAAAGGACAAAAGCATAAAATGCAGTTTATCATGTATGCTAGGAGGGCTGGGCAGAAACTGCATGATGATAAAAATAATGCCATTCCACAGATTTGTTCATTTTATGCAACATCTGAATTAATGAGTAATCATCCTCTTCAGAAAAGAAACCTTTGAAATTGTATTTTACCACTCTGGCCACATTTTTCTTCTGAACTATACTTGAAATAGAGAAGTCATTTTTATAATTCCAATTATACAGCATCAGAATATGACAGAATATTAGGGATTATTTAAAAATTAGTATGCACAGGTCCATCTATTTCGTGTATTGACAGCATGGCAGAATAGGATCAACCAGAGTTTCCCAGACTAGGACACTCTGAATGCTTGCAATGGACATGGAGACCTAGGTATTGTAAATATATTTCATATTTGGTGCTTAAAATCTCTTCCTGTCAATATCATTCCTCTTCCTCACACTGAGCATCACCTGACAATATAAATAGTTATTTCTAGAGTGAAGGATCTGTGAATCTTGTACTTTAGCCTTTTACAGCGTTGCTGTCTTAGAAGCATGAGTAATTTGCAGCACCAGTTAACAAAATAGAGATGCAGCTCAGAGAGCAAGCAAGATACATTGAAGCTCCGTACAGGTTTATGTATCTCAGGAGAATTATTTGTGCCCTAGGAAACAGTGCTGGAGATTATATATGGCCAAAAATAAAAATCAAACCGAAACATTAGAAATCTGTCACTGCAACCAGATTCCTAACCCTTTCCAAAAATGAGACAGTTCCTAAGTAGATCTGTATCTAAGGGATTTATTTCAAGAATAAAACAAGGAGTGGAAAAAACCCGTGGCAATACTGTCAGATTCCCCATCCTGGAAGGTTAGAAGTAATATTAGAGAAATTTAGAGAACAAATAAACATTACACCTCATGGTTCTACCAAGCAGTACAGTTCATTCTGTCTCTACCAGCAACCTACTGAGTAGTTCTGCAATGCTGGAACCAGTACTCCAACTTCAATATTAAAAAATATATTCGGACAGAACATCCTAAGCTGACCTATTGATATCTGTATTGCTAACTGTTCTGTTTTTACCAAGAAATTCTTCTTAACTTTCAAGTTAGTTATAATTTCAGGCATGAGAATTTAATCATCTCCTAAGCATAAGAATTGCTTTGAAAATACCTCTTTTCATTTTAAGTAAAAACGTTAATCTTTCTCTGTGCACTTGTTTGCAGCCATGTTTGTAAATGAAAACCAAATATATCTCAAAGTGTCATTGAACAGAAAGGAAATAGATTAAATCCCTGGTAGTCTATTACAAATTTAAACCAATGACTGACCTTTGTTTATTTATTTAGTATAGGTAGGAATGTAAAGCATGTTAAACTTAGTTTCACATATGAAGCATCAAAAAATAAGTTTAATTTCAAGAGCACTGAATTTTCTTTGACTCCTTTCAACATTGCTGAGACTCATAAATTTCCTGAACAATTAAGGCAATTTTTTGTAAATCCCATATATTTGACAAATACCTTTACAAGCTTAAATTGAGTTTTGAAACAACACATTATCAATCTAATCTGCTATTTTGTTAGCTAGTTTTAACACTGGTTTTCTGACTAGATCGGCACTGAGATTGTGACGCTCTACATAATATAACAGGCCAAAGCAATTTTTTCATCAATTATTTATTTTAATAATAATTAAACCCCAAATTTTTGAAAACAAATTTAGTTTTTGGTTTTAATATGAATAATAAGCTAATATTTTAACTTAGCATTTAAGAAAATCTGATAATAGATAAATATATTTTTAAATGGATATAGTATATTAAAAAACACAACAAAACAAAAAAAATCAAATTAAAAATCTTTGGACCTGGATTATACTCAAACTGAAGTACTGCTACTTAACAAAGAAGTGCATTGTTCTTCTCTCTGAACTATGAAATTTCAAAATGAAGACAGACTTGATTTTGGATGAGATCTTTTATTTTTCATTATAATTTTGAAGTTCTTCCTTCTAAGATACAGAAGAACTGGAAGTCATCAAAACCTGTCTGAAATTATTTTTTAGTTTAATTACTTTCTACCCCAAACGTTGGAATTACAGAAATGTGACTAGAAACTACAGATGAAATCAGTTCATAATGAAAGTAATTTTGATACCTCAGATGCAGCTTTTTTTATAACCACAAATGTATAAAATGTCTTAATGGATTAAAAACCATTGTAGCAAAAAACAAAAGAGCAGAAATTCCTCAAGAACAAATTAACTGAGAAGCTGAAATATAAAAAACTTGCTTGTGACTTAGGCACAATAATATTTTAGCTTTAAATCTGTCCAGAAAAGTTGAGAGAAGCACTTAGAAAATCAACAGATTTCTTTTCTCTCTTTTGAATAATAGAATATGATTCTAAAGGAATGTAATGACATCCTATCATGGAATAAATCTCATATTTTTACAAATTTTAATCATTATATTATTATAAAGATCTTGAACTTGAAGAAATCTGGTAGGAATAATGCACTATAAAGTAAGATAAGCTATTAAATTATTCCTATGCTTAAAGGAAAAAAGAAAAAAAACCCCAACAACCACCCCACATATCCATCTCAGCGTGGGAAAGGTTTCAAATGTAATATGACATATATGCAATTCTAAATTACATCAGCCTCAGCCAATAATTCACATAGCATAGATAAGAGGTCAGATAGAAATTCAACAGCTTAAAATGAATAAGGCCAAAGAAAGAGAAAGGTAGAAGGAAATTGTGTCTTCCAGATAATTTTGCAGTCTGGAATTATCTGAATAAAAGAGCTGCCAATGAAACAAAATGACTGTAATATGTCAATGGAAAAAGAAGAGAAAAGAAGAACATAAAATGTTCAAATTGGTCTTTAAAATTGATTTGTCTCTTTTTTCCACTGATGTCTTGGCTCTGAAAGCCAGTGCGTGCACTTGGCATGTAAGAAATTAACTACAGGTGGTTTAATGAAGGGAACATCCATAATGATTTGAACCAACTTTTATACTTTGCCTGATCTACAGGAAGAGTTTTTAGCAGCCTTTCAGTACCTAAAGGGGCAAACAAGAAAACTGGAGAATAACTTTTTACAAGGACATGTAGTAATGGGGGGGAATGGCATTAACCTGAAAGAAGGTAGATTTAGATTAGATATTGGGAGAAAATTCTTTCTTCTGAGTGTGCTGGGGTACTTGAAAGGGTTGCTCAGAAAAGTTATGGGTGCCCCATCCCTGGAATTGTTCAGTGCCAGGTTGGATAGGGCTTTAAGCAGTCTGGTATAGTGGAAAGTGCCCTTATATAAGGCAGGGGGATTGAAACTAGAAAAATTGTTTTGATACCTTTGAAATGCATGACAATTTGTAATCAAGAACTATGCTTATGTTCTGCAGTGATAGGAACCAAAAACTATGAGAAGTGCATGAGATACAAGGAGTATCAGGATCTAATTGTCTGAATTCTCTACTTGCCCAGAAGGAAGCTTCCTTCTCCAAATTGCAGATCTTCAACACTACAAAGGCAAAGGACTCAAGAAAATAAACAATATCTACTTGAATGTGTTCTGCTAAGAATGTATACAAAGGACAAGATGAGGGAGCGAAGGAAGAACAGTATGTCCTAAAGAACAATTTGTATTTCACCTCAGAACAAAAAAATATTTCTATGTTTGCTTACAAAACAGCAGCAGAAAAACCCTTTTTGAACTGAAAAGCAGCCTAAGTTTATTCTCAACATCAGTGTAGTGTGTCACTTCATAGAATGACACAGAGAACACAGTGGATCCAAAATGTTGTTTTGTGTTCTGTGGTGGTGAAGGAATTGACAACTAAGGCCAACTGCCTGTGGCTGTGACTGTCAGAGGAGATTGTGCTCATTCAATTAGTTTCATATGAACATCTGAGTTCAGTATTTGGGCTTAAAGGAAGAGATGTTGCCACAGCTGCACTACTAGAGAATTTGTTTAATTTTAGATTTATAAATATGAAAGGCAAAAAAGGAAAAAAGTATGTAAAATTGAGAATAAAGGATTAAAAAACAAGTTTAGGTACCAATTAGCTCTTATTTCTACCATGAGGCAAAAATTATTTTAAAATTTTAGTTAAAACATGCAGGGTAGTTGTGGGTTTTTTCCTTTGGCAGACGTAAGGAGCTATTTCTGACTTTGAGTGCTGCTGAATGCAATATAATCATAGTTTCCATTACTTTGGGTAGAGACTAAGAAAAGGATCCAAAGTCATTGGGAAAGAAAAAGACCTCAATAAGCCTCTTTGCTTTCATGTTTCTGTTTCTCCTTCTCTTTTCCTTAAGTTGCAAAAGAGGTATTACATCCTGACTGCTCCAATTTTTCTCTGATGTTTGGATTAAAAAGGAACAACAAAAAAAAAAAAAAAAAAAACCACAACTTTTATAAGGGAAAGGCAGCCAAATACTCAGTTCCCTGATATTTCTCAAAACTAAGACAATGTTAGGAATTATTTCATTATCCATCATTTTTACATACATAAAGTATGCATAAATATATTCTAAAGACCTTTGGAACTCAGGAGATAAAGGCATAAGGCTCAGACTTGTGTCTCTTAATCTTTCTGACATTACCTTTAAAACCTGTAAATGCTTCCTGCAGAACTGCCACAGGTTGCACTTGGAATTCTAATTTGGTAAAATACTAGAATCTGGCCAGATCCCATCCAGAATATATTTTACTCCCTAAAACAAAACCATAGTGTAAACAGTGTTGCAAGGTCAGGTTTGCTTATGGAGCTTGTCCCTTCTGCTCTGTTTGGTGTTGCACATGCATGATCAAACACACATCCTGCTCATTCATGAGGATGTCTTTACCCGAGCTCAGAAAGATAACTAATACACCACATCTGCATCATCACTGGATGAAAATTTCCGTGACACATTTGACTGTGTAATTTATTCTTACCTGCTCTTTGGCAATGATGAGAGGCCCACTAAATACACTCTTCTTTATGAAGACTGTTCCCTGAACTGCCTGAGAAATTCTCTAGCTATCACAGCTATTCCAAGAATAAAGTGTGCAATTTCATAGGCCTTGGTGGCTTTTCAAAAAAGCACTGCCTACATATTAAAGTAAGGCTCTTACAGCTTTTGAAACTATAAAGATTTTTATTCTTCCCTTGGCATTATATGGAAGCTGCTCCATGCTATTTGGTTGATGCTGTGTTTCTCATGGATACTACCAGACATAAATCTAACTTCTGTAAAAGGCAGACAAGTCAGAGTTTTGTGAAAAACAATAGCTAGAAGTACTACTTCGCTTTTTGTGTCAGAAGTAGATTTGTTTGAGATTTTGATTGTTTTTGGTGGTTTAGGTTTGTGGGGTTTTTTAAGGGAGCAATTGCCTTCCAAGAAGTATTCACATTTTCTGTTGGTTAGTAACAAAAAACTGAAATATTTCTTAATCCTGGAATTTTTTAGAAAGTTTGTATATGGTCTGCCATCTGAAAAATTCCTTTAGTAAACAGTCTTCCCTGTCCAACAGGGAGCCTGGCCACCGCGACATAAATAGACTCATTATTCACCCCCAATTCATTGCAGTAAACACCAAAGAAACAATTTCTAAGTATCTCATTTGTGGCTATTTATATCTCTGTGCAGCTTTTTCTTTCTTTTTTTTTCTTCAAAGCAATCTTCTTTACCCTGTTCCAAATCTTTTTGAACTCAGAGGCAGTTCTGTTTTGTTGGCACTGCAATTTTATTGCAATACGCTTTAAAAATGCATGTAAAATGATTCACTTTTCCAAGGCTATTGAATCATTAAACTTATATTGCCAGCCATCATCCTGTTTACTTGTGAGATAAAACACAAGAATATTTATTTTATTCAAAAAATGGAAAATATTCATTATATAATTGAATAGAGTTGCTAATTATCATCAGTATATTTACTTACTGAATCCCTCAGGAAATGCAAGCATTTTTAAATGAAATTATAAAAGTCCAAATAAATTTTAATGGATAAGTGATAGATGTGCTATTCTTACTGAACAAAAAGGAAGGCATATTTCATCTTAATGATGGTGACTCATTTAAATGTTTCAATTATATGAATATTGTTCAGTCAGTTCTTAAGACACTTGGATTAAATCCAATTGCATGTCATGTGTATAGGGATGTGGGTATAGAGAGCCACAGAGAAAAGAAAGGATGAGACAGAAAACAATACCAAACACCTGCAAAGACAAACACAGGTTTAAGGCAGTTTGTGTTGCTGGTAATATTCAACAGTTCTACAAAGTAGAACTTATTTTATCAAATAAAAAAAAATTGAAGATCACATCATTAACAATCACTTGTGAGCAACCTCTTTGCAGTGGTTATCAAGCTTTACATAAGGATTATGTGGCCAAAGGCAAGAAAGAGGCCAGTTCATCAAAACAGCAATCACATGCAATAAGGATAAGACCACACTATTTTGCTTATATTTTCTGTCTTGTTCACTGCACACAAACACATAAATTCTGTGTTGCTCCCTGTGCAACACATAAATGAGATCCACGGAGCAGACATCCTGCAGAACTGCTTGAAACAGAACACTGATTCATAATCAGAAGACATTTATCATTTGAATATTTTTAGATGTCCTGTAAGTGTGACCATGTATCACACCAGTGACTGAATGCTGGACTGGAAATATCCACATGTCTAGCACTGATACCAATAGAACTGGCTCAGTCACAGCAAGCTGAAATACATTCTGCAGAAGAGGACCTATTAGAGACCAAGTTGAAAACAAATCATCAAAAAATATTCAAAACAGGTATTTAGAATAATATTCTTAGCTGTAAGAAGTGTCGAATATGACAGCAGCTTGCCTAAGGGGGCTGCAGAATCTCTACCTCAGAAGATATTCAGATCTTGACCAAACAGAGCCTCCAGTTGCCTGCATTAAACTGACCCCTTTGGTCATGGGGTTGTATCAGATAATCTCCAGAGCTCTCTTCTGATATAAATCACCCTAAGATTTGCTAATTTAAAGTATTTTTAACTGTGTGTAGGTGGAATCATGGGGTGTTAACAGTTAGTCAACAGAGTCTTCTATAGATTAAGATTTTTTCTTTCTCATGATACCATAAGAAGGCCTATGGCAGCAGAAACTGCACTGAAGAATAACAGACATCTCTTTCAACATTAAAGATAAACTTCAAAATGCACAAATACACAAGATCACTAGTCCTCATGAACAGTGTTCTAAGTAATACCCTTTGGCTAAAATAGACTTAAAGAAAGAGCAATTCTGAGTAAAAGATATGGAAGAACTAAAGGCATTTTACACCTTTTATAACTTTTCATAGCATTTATTATTTTCAGAGTAATCTTTTTACTATGGGTCACTTAAGCATAAAGATAATTTATCTACATAAGGAGACTACATTAAATTGATTTCCTTTTTCTCATCCAGAGATAACCATCCAAATTTTTGTCATGCCTTAAAAAATTAATCATCAGACATCAAGATACAGAATCATGTGTGTAAGTGTATTTAGTTTGGGAAGGATAATTCTTTTCCATCTTGTCCTCTTTTAGGATCAAAAATAAAGAATTCATATAAACTGTTATTGTTCATGGATTTTTTTACTGACTATGAATACAACAAAATATTTTTATTTTGAACAGAAGTTTTTAAGAAGCTTTTAGTTAGAAAAAGAAAATGATAAGAAAATGGAGCACTCACAGTACAAAAATCTGGTAGAAGAATAAACAAAACTTTCTGTCAAATACTGATTTAGATTTGACTGTAGATTTTCAGCCAGCCCTGCTGACAGCTCACTGATGATGACTGCTGTCCTTGTAGGTTTTCAAAGAAAATAAATTAAGAAGGAAGAGGATATCTGTGCTAATGGAAAAAATATCACATATGTACTACAGATACTGCTTTTAACACTGATTAGTCAGTTACTGTGGGACATAGGAAGTGATGAGGGCTGTATGTGTATGAGTGTGTGTTACTAAAATATAGTGACTAAGTTTCCACAGTTTATGATTAATCACGTTTGTAAAAATTTTAAATCACGACCTGCAATTGGATCACTAAATGTTTCAGCAAGTGCATTCAGCAAAAGGCTTTATAAGTTAAGAAACACAAAATAATTTGATCTGTCTGTATTTCAGTAAGATGCCAGTAAAGACATAATGACCTACTCTCACCCAGGGACAGAAAGATCTAGACAGAAAGGACAAGGACAAAAATACTTAAACTGATAGGGTGATTATCTAGGTAACTATGCCCAAATTGCTTGCACATTCTGTTAAAGAAACCCCTGCTCTGGCAAAAACCTGTCATTCAGGTGCTGCACCAAAACCCCTGCTTAAGCCCATAGAGGAGCTCAGTTCTTGAGCTGGCCTTCTACCTGGCCTTCTCTCCATAAGTAAAATAAGAGTAACCTTGAGGTGTGATATTCCACGCTCATTGTTTGTGACTGCATGTCAAAAAGAAGAAGGAAATGCTTTGTTTACTAAGGCAGGGACAGAGAACAACGACAGTCGCACGAAAATGACAACCCTGTTCTCCCAGAAGGATGTTAACAGTTATTATATTGCACCACAAGTATGTGTCATCTCTAACCCAGCAATTCATTTACTCTTCTTTCAAAAATGAATGTACTGTAGCAGGGAATTTATAACGAGAATTTGAGGGGAAAGTAAATCAATCTTCTCTTCAGCCAGCAAGCAATAATACACACTAACAGGGGCAGACAGGACTTGTCCAACATTGCGGCTCGCTAAAGAGGAAGGTATTGATTTGTGTTTGCCTTTTTCTATTAACAGTAAAGAGTCTACAGCACTTTCACACATCATAGGATAAGGCTTAAGGGTGTCAAAAAGCAATATAAAAACCTCAAAATGTTTGTAGCTTTGATTTGTGGAAGCTATGATCATTTTGAATGCTTATTTAAAGGTTTTCTCCTGCATCACCATCTTCCTTTAAACTAAGAAAACTTTTCTTCTGTCATTGACCTTCTAATAATCTGTTCTCAACAGATCAGTTTTCACTATATAACTAGTCCCATTCATTCTTGCTGCTCTATGATACCAGAATATACTGAATATATCTTCTCTTTATACAACCAACTTTATGTTTGATGTCCTTGGGCTTGCAGGTATTGGCTTCCGTTTGTCAAAAAAAAAAAAAAAACAAAAAACAACAAACCAATAATTCTGATTAAAAAAGGGTTCTTATAACAATAATTTTTTTTAAAATTTTTTGTATATATCATAAAATAGCAGAGTTATTTAATATGTGATATATATGTCAATTATACGACCTCACTTATCATTATAAGTCAGATAAATATAACATTAGTCTTCTGAAATGTGACCGGCCATGGACATCTATTTTCTTGCTAAACACAAAATCCTTGTATTATTCCTAAGAAACTCTCACATGCCATCATGAAGAAAATTTATTATGGATACCTCAAGTTTTATATTCGGATGAAAATTACTTAGTAGGTATTGCATGCTGAGTTACATGCTATGGTCATGAAGTAAGAAAACCATTAACCAGATTTTCAAAATTCACCAATATCCTTTACACTGTGCAAGATGAAAGAAGACGTCTCCAAGGAAAAAACTGCAGCTCAAAGATTAATAGGCAAAGGTGACATTTTGACTAATAAGTAAATAGAAAAATGCATCTTTTAGTAAGCAGTTTTTGAACAAAAAGAAAACTTCTGTTAATTAACAGATTAACTATGGGATAGTCATATCCGTGTTGACAAGTTAACATCTCAAACTTTTTAAGAACTATACATTCTAGTAGAAGTGATCTTCAAGCATCTCTAATAGTAGGAACAAATGAAAGAAAGAAATACAGATGGTACTGGGTCATATCCTCAACCACAGAATCAACTAGAAGGAGCTGTGTATGTATCTGAGAAGCATTTAAATGTGAAACATTTGGCTTAATTGATGCAAAAAAAATTCAGTTTTATTTTCTTTATTTCCCTGGCAACTGACAGACATTGATGGACATTTTAGGTATTAGATAATTCTGTTTAGGTTTTTGGTGGCCAGGCTGCCTAATTTTCCTAGAAATGAAGAAGGTTGACAAGCATGTCAAGGAGTTTAAGGAAAAACCATTTGTGCAGCAAATGAATGCTGGATGCCATATTTCAAGGCACTGAACTAATACTGAAAAATTATGTTTAAGAACTGAATACTACCCAAGGTGATTAATTTAAGGTGAGATTTATTCTCCTTTGAGCTTGGGGCAAAATTCAGACAACCCACAGCCTCCTAGTGTCATTTTAGTAATGTGAAATGTCCTGCTTGGTCTCTAGCAGCCACTCCAGAAAGTTAATGTGTCTCTTGTCTTGTGTCACAATTGGTAAACTGTGCAGATGCCTGTCTTATAATATCACCCTGGCCTGTTTCACCTGAGTCTAGTCACCTGCATTAGATAACTGTATCCTATAACCTTGCTCTCCTGCAGCTGTTCTTCCAGCAGCTGAGTCAGACACACTCTTCCAGGTGTGCCAAACCATAATAGACTCCTACCTCTGGTCAAGTGAATTTAACTTCTGTATATCTTCTGCTTGTCCTTTCTTTTTACTATCAGGAAACCACAGCATTGTTCTCATGGGTTTCACAAGCTAATACCATAGTTAAATACATCTCTGACATAATAACTGAAAGTCAAGGCTCAGTCTGTTTGCAGATGGAAAACTAATACAAGGGGAGCGAGGGTGAGTTTTGTACACTCATGTGAACAGAAACAAAGAGGCAGAAAATTGAAATTGTTGGTCATGTATCCCATTAGCATATGATTTACTCCAGCAAATGTTTATTCCACTGTCCTTAAGGAGATCTTTTTGTTGATATCTGTAGAAAGCACAAGTGAGTTACACACAGAGTATTTCAGGAACATTTTTCAGACTCACATTGAAATCCCACTCCAAATACTCGAAGTCAAGAAGACGTCAGATATACACGAATGAAATCTGAAATGTTCAGGTAATGAGACTAGCATAATTCAACTAATATGATCCTTGCATCTGAATCTTAAAAACACTACTTATGTATAAATAGTGTATGTTTGAGTGGTATAAAGCACAGAAGTCAGAACTTTAGACTCCTGTTTTGACTGACTCGCATTTCCTCCTAAGTGGGAAAGAAACTGAAAACCTATTATCCCTCATTACAATTTTAGCCTGTAAACCTCATATCACCTAGGCAAATGTATGCTAAGTCCTTTATGATGTCTCATAGAAGACATAAAAATTAGGCTAAAAACCCATGTCTTTACTTGTTTATATAATTTCCAGCTAGATATTCCCCCTATATAGAATTTATTAAATTTTTGTGAGCTGTGAGGCACACAGTGCATTCCACTGTGCTCTCCAGGCTCAGAAGTTATGTGTGCTTTAGATCAGGAATGCTTGTCTTTGATTTGTCTGCATTTCTGAAAAGGTGACTGACAAGAGATATTTTGATCTTATAATTTTGATAAAGTGAGCTGGCCTACTGTTTGACTGATACCTCACTTAAAAGCACTAAAGTAAGTCACAGTTCTTTCAGCCTGAGCTGGTATTGCTACAGCTGCTGCTGCTGGAACTCCTTTAATGTTCCATTAATCCTGTAAAAGACAGGCTTGCTCTAGAGTAACACCTATACACACACACATGCTCACACAAAACCAAACCAAAACAAAAAAACACCCCTCTGACTGATTAATTGTGATGATGTAATTGGACTATAACAGGGGAAATCCATCCTATATGATTAATGCTCATTTAAAATTTATGTGTTTGATGCCATTTTAGTGTGTCTGTTGTAAATAATCCATCTTATAAGGTTGTGGTGTTAGCTTTCCAAGCACTTTATAAAGCAGAGAACTATTATTCTCCCCATTTTACAGATTTGTAGACTGCAGCAAAGATTGGTGCAGTGACTTGCCTAGTGGGGGGTCAGCTCTCTCAATATTGCTGCTGTAATCCATTTTGAAGCATTGGTGAATTTCTGTGTTGGACTTGCCTGCGGCCATTAGATGTGAAAATGGTCCACTAATAGAGTTTTTATCAGCTTGAGACAGCCAAAGTGCTCCCTCTGCCAGTGTTCTGGAAGCAATTTAGTAGGTAACTCTTCATGACTGTGACAGGCAAAGGTAAATCCCATGTGGGAGTTCTGTTTTCCTTAGTTTCTGCAGCAGTACAAATATAAGTAATAGAAGGAAGGTTAGGAAAACTGAATGATGGTTCAGAAAGTGTCTTGCAGTAGCCCTCATGATTTGATGTGTCACTAGCAGGCCATATACCCATTAAATTCCCATTGTAGAACCCAAAACATGTCAGAGAAAATCTGTCATATTAAATCTAAAAAACACAGTTTTTTCATGGCTGTTTGGTACTTTCTCTGAATGCTAACTTGGTATTTTAATGCTATCCCATGCCATTAATAGTGCCAGAATTGAATCCTGAGCATTGCATCCCCTAGAAGAATTATACCGATTCATAGAGGTCACCTAAATCTTACAACGACTGATATGTACCATGTTCTCTTGTGCTATAAGTTTAGGAATACAGAGAGTGACTGTGGTGCTTTTGTAGCAATGTTAAACTAAGAGAAGTAATAGTGTTTACTATCATGAGCAAAGAAAAAACTTGAAATCCAAACACCATCAAAGAAATGCAAACATTTATCACACAATCCAAAACTTGAGGCATGAATCACATGGAACAACATTAGTTGAGATTCGGCTCCTTTTAAAGCTGAATAAAAATTGTGAGGTTTACTGTCCTCCTGGAATTTTGGCCAAAAATGGCGAAAGAGTTTCTGAAGACAATTGTGATGCAACCAGTAATCCATTTGGGCATTTCAGTTAAGCAGAACTCAATTACTCATTCTTTTTCAGCCCCTGGACTACAAAATTGGGCCCCAAAACACAGTGTTAAACTAATCTGTCTAAACAGGGATTCCTTCAGGGTGCTTGAACAACTGTGAAATATTTAATTCATTAAGCATGAACCATGCTATCTTAAATAATACACTAGATTATTCTAGAATATCACTGAGAAAATATATTATTTCTGATATACAGTGATTTGCATTTGTCTCCTGAACTTAGAATATCAACTTGTTTGCAGTTTCCACCACTTCTGTACTTTGTCATTAAGAAATATAATAGAGAGTGCTAATTTCACTAATCAGAACATCAATGTCTGTCTGATTTCATCTAAAATGTTAATGAAGATATCTGTGGGTCTAGTTATAATTTTAAATTAAGTTGGCCTAAATGAAGAAATTGGTCCTTGTTGCATTAGTTTAAGGCAGGGCAAAATTTGCCCAAGAGAAATGGAAACCACCTATTGCATAAAAAGAGCAGTTCATTTTTGATAACTTGTCCTTGCAATCCAGTGACAGGATCGATAGGAATGCCTAAAAACTGTGTCAGGAAGGGTCCAGACCAGACATTAGGAAGCATTTCCTTACCTTGTGGGTGATCAGACACTGGAACAGGCTTTCTAGAGAGGTAGTTGATGATCCTTGTGGGTTTGTTCAAAAACTGAAAATATTGTATTGTATTGTATTGTATTGTACTGTATTGTATTGTATTCCATTCCATTCCATTCCATTCCATTCCATTCCATTCCATTCCAGTCAGTATTTTTCTGTTTGTTTATTAGTTGAATCCTATCAGTTTCTAGCTGCACCACCAGTCCTTTCAAATAAGCATATAACATAAATTTTCAAAGCAATAATAATTACAAGTCAAGTCACAGGTGTCATATTTCAATGTGGAAAAATAAATTGGAACAAGCAAACTGAAGACAATTTTGACACATGTAGATACCTTTTTCACAAATATGTATTTGCTGTAGAGATAACAACATTGTACAATATAATGCCGGAGATTTTCAATTGGTAACTTTGATGATCACAATTTATTCTCTTTTTCTATGTTATTATTTCCTCTTGCATATTACCAGCTGTAATAAAAACACTGATTTTTTTAATCTGTACAAGATCTTCACCTACTTTAACTCAATGACATTTGCAGCTGCAAGCACTGAGTTAAATACTCAATAAATAATAAATAAATAGATTTTAAGCTTTTTTCAGAAACCAGATTTAGCAAATGTGCTGTATGAAGAGTTTGATTAAAGGGTTGTATTCTTACTTGACTTGTTAAAATAATAAGAAAAAATAAAATAGGCCCAAGTTCTGTTCTCCTTTATACTCATTTAAACATAGAATAACTTTGGAGTATCAGGAATGAAACTTGCCAGAGTAAGCCATACATTCCTCACCTCCAGACCTTACTATTTCAACTCATTATGTCTGGGAATGAACCCAAGCAGGTGTTGAAAAAGAAGTTTCAAAATTCATCAACCCATGTTTTTAGTGACACATAGGTCTCTGAATACATCACCCCACATTATAGTTTATCTTAATATTCAGAGTCCTCCATAGAAAAAGATGAGGCTTTTCTTTTCAGAAATCATGACCTTCCTTGGCAGCTGTTATAATTGAAAGAAACCATAAAGTTTTCTGTCAAGAAGAAAAGACTTGCAAGCATAGGAGATAGAACTTTTGCAAGAGCTACACAGAGATTGAGGAGCTCTCTTTTACATGTGGTATCAGCTTTTGAAATGAACTCAGATTTCACAGCTTTCAGATTTAAATGCAAAATCCATTTCTTTTACTTATCTTTCTCTAAACAGCTTTCCCTTAGTGTTTTCTTCTGACCTAGCTTAGTTTTCTTGGAATCAAAGTGAGAGGTTAAAAGGCAAACAAGTACCCAGACAGACTCTTAGAACAGTCTGTCATCTTTTTCTCATTTTATCCACAGCCTTGGAGATTTTCTCAGCATAAGAACACAGAAAAGTTTCTGACATTTTTCCCCTTCCCTCCTGTCTCCAGGGCAAAATTTCATAGAGATGTCCAAGATGACTTTTCAGTTTATCTATCTCTGTCTATGCTAGTCACAGACCCATAAATCACACGGGTTCTGCTAGGCTCAGGATGGCTGGAGACAAATCTACCCTGGTCTGGGGTCAGTATGGCTCTGTTCACCTGAAATGGCTGCTGAAGACTATAGAGCAGGATCTATTAGTTTTCGTGCAGAACTCCATAACTAACATTTCTGGATCCAAGCTACTTGGTTTATCTGCTACTGTGCTGAGCTGAGTAGGTTAAGTGTTTGGTAATTCATTCATCTCTCTATCCCAAGTTCAATGCTGGAGACTAGTTATTGGTTGTCGTGTGCAACTGCTTTCTGATCTTGCTGAACAGTCAGTATATTTAACCACTGAGGTAAAATAAAAAAGGGGTACACATCTCTTCACAATAATTTCATTCCAACTCTACATTCTTTTCAGACTTGCTGGCCTGTCCACTTGTTTTCGGTATTCTTTTCCATATGGCTCAATTCCAGCTACATTCCTCTAAATTATGAAAAAATAAAATTAAATAATATAGCTAAGGTGTCTTCTGCTTCTGCCATACAGTTATTGTCATATAGGGTGTTTTACTTTCCATTCTCCAACTCCAGGATGTTCATATCCTGACCATAAACTCTTCAAAACATGGATCATCAAGTTGTCTGTGTCCATACAATGCTTATCTCAGAGTAGTTCTTTTCTTATTTAGGCTTTGGGTAGTGCGACAACAAATACGATCAATAGTAGTAATAATAATAATAATAAACACAGATCATCACAGCTCATTTTCAACATACATCAACACAAGATGAAATTTAATGGTCCGAAGTATATTGCAGGCTTGAAAAAATGATCATGATAATCCTTTTTGCCTTAACCCCTATGAATCTTTGAAGATGATTATCTATCTCTGATAAGTTTAGTTTCTTGAAATAGCTTCAAGACAACAGATAGGGAGATTAGATACAGATATAGAATAAAATTGATTACTGTGTGTAAAGAAAGTGGACCTAAGAACATGCTATAAATTATGGCTAAAATTCTGCAGGAAAAAAAACCTAAACAAACCTGAAAAAATATGAAGACCAATATACTATGTCTGCTTGTATTTTGAACTAATGTATGTGCAAGAAGGCATGCATATAGCACTCACCATGTTGTTTAATCCTTAATCCTTTAAATTAAAATTTAAAAGAGAACCCTATAGCTCCTACTTATTGAAATGGACATAAACTCAAGTTAGTTGCTGGGTTTATTCCAGTAATAACCTTAAAAAAGTAGAACCGGATGGATACTAGTCAATGCATGTAGCAGAAGAAGAAATTAAGGTTTACTTTGCTGCTGCCTAAATAGCAGCTGCCTGCCTACCTTGTCCACTTTGTTCACAGTAAATGATGATGTTAATGGAGCAATCCCAGTGGAATCAAACAAATGGAGAAGAGCAAACATAATATGTTTATTTAACGGGATGGGAGAGTGATCAGAGTAATCACACAATTTGTAATCTGGTGTCAGTGGTTTGAAAATATCCAGCAAAAGCTTTAAAATAAAAGTTAACTAAAGACACAAATAGGATTAACAAATAGGTGTGAAATTTAGATTGTGATAGACTAATTTGATAACAGTTTTCAGAAGGAGAACTATTGGTTTTCTAGGCAACAGGAAAGTAAATTGGGTTAATTTAGCTGTACTTAACGAAGTATTTCATATGGTTCCATGTGAAAATCTATTATCCAAACTTGGCACAGGGGTATAAAATAACTGGCTTTTAAAGTGAGGAAGTGAAGAATGCTGAAAGAGAAAACGTAATTGTATGAGGAAGTTACTTGTGCAATTTTTCAGAGGCAGGTTTTAAGATTCGTCTTATTTTGTAGTATTATTCATTTTTTGATATGAAAAAATAGATTTCTAGAGTGAAATTTCCTATTGATTCAAAGATAAGAGTTTTCTGTTCCTATGGGGGAGGAATAACTGCAAAGGAAACAAGAACTTCTTTATTGTAAAATCCATTCCCTTAGATAAATTGAGAAAAAAAATTTGAGTCACAGACTCTCAGATTTCTTTTTCTTTATATAGGTCACATGAGTTGAATACAGTTACAGGACAGAGCCAGTGTAGAAAACTTACTTTTGGAAAGGCATTGCACCAAGGAATGGTAGATGTAGCTCAGGCTTGCTGGAGAGCCAGGTTCTCAGGAATTCAGGCTGGAAGTCAGATTAGGTGGAGTATTTTAAGTAAGAACTGATAACTACATGTGGAGTAACTGAGTCTCATATTGCATTTCATGCTACTGCAAATCTGTAGCTCACTTAATTACCTTATAGACCCTTCTAGTTAAACAAAATTGAGTTTGTGTGTCTGGAATATTAAAATGAATCCTCATCTTTGGGCTTGTTTCAGCTGCCCACATACAGGCATCCGGAGTGATCAGAGAAGCCTGTCTCAAGATGTCACATCACAGCTTGGGTCATATCTGCCAATCTCATGTAATGCCCAAGATAACCAATTGTATTTGACTCCATCTCTCAACTACCTGATGTCCATAAACCAAGATGTATTAAAGAAGGATCTTCATATACTTTAGCTTTAGGTTAATAAAGGTGGAAAAAACAAATAAGTTACGGTGATGGAATATATTATGTCTCCTATATACAGGCAGTATAAAAAAATAAACTCATAAAATGTTTCTTGTTTTTCTTTGCATTTTAGAATATTTTCCCCCTCAGTAACATAGCTTGTGTGAAAAAAAACCTTCTTGGATCTTGTGCCTTTCAGATGAAACTCCAGTTCAACAGATATATATAATACATATATAAAAAATTTTATCTTCATACAAAATTAACAGCACTGCCAAAATTGTCCTCAGTCTTGTATAAAGAATTGATTTAAATGCTGCCCATGCCGGACACATACAGACTATATGATCAATTTTGGATACTTTATGTTATAGTCACATTTCAAATTATTTTCTTTTTTATAATTTTTCATTTTAATAAGATATCAATTACTGAAATGTCATCTTGGGAGTGAGCTTTTTACATAGTGGTGCATTTCTCTTTCTTGCTCCTTTAATTTTGACAAAAAACCCCCACCCCTCCACCCTGTATTTCCATCATAATAGTTGTTACTCTTACTGCTATTAATCTATTGTTTTGAGGTCAGTGGAGTTTGAGTTCCTTCCCATTTTTCACTGCTTTGACTTTTTGTGCTGCATTATAAAGTATCACCATACTTTATTTCTCACATTCATTATCTCTCTGGAGTTAATACACAAAATCTATTTATCTCTAATAATATGAGATAAAAATTGATTATTTTCTATCATAAACAGTATTTACTGCAAGCAGAAAATTATAAATCAACTCAGCAGAGTTTAAACTTGGTCTGACAGAGAGTAAATAAAGCTATATCTTGTGTTCTGATTTGGCCAGACTTAGTGTCAGGATTATTTTTGTTTGTCTTTTAGAGATCAGAAAAAGAAAATTAGAGAACTCATCTTTTAAAAATATTCCTGGCTTGGCTGACACCACTGCATTTGATTAATACTGACTTTGCCTACCTAAGGGATCTTCAACAATCATTTCACAGATAGGTCAAGATTCAGGTTAATTGCTATTCTTGGATAATTCATAGCTTAGCTTGAATTAGTTGACAAAATGGATGCTACCTAAAAACTCTTCATCATCACAAGAAGCCTCTTCATAAGGCACAGTTTTTTTATAGAAAGCAAGGATCTTTTCCCGTGCTGTTGCCTACCCATCCACAGAATGAAATCCACTGAAGCACCTGGGAGGAACTATTCATCAACAAGAGTGTAAAGCTTCTTATTTATCTTAACTGATGAAAATGCAGTATTAAAAAAAAAACAGTTAGAGCTCATATAATTAGGAAGGGAGATAGAAAGGAATGAAACCAGAATAAAATATGGGATTTTTATGGATAGTAAATTTACAAAAGTTGTGTGGATTTGGAATTGATCCCACAGCTAGTGGGCAAGGAAAAATTTAGAGCTGCTGCAAATCCTCTTTTCTTCAGATCTGAACCCATTGGTTATTCAGTAGAGAGAAATTACCTTTTTTTATTTATTTTTTTTACCTCTTAGAGAGTTCTCTGCAAAACTCCAGGAAAGCTATAGGGAGACACAGGAGTTTTGCCAGACCTCTCTCCTAAATCCGTTCTTACTTCAGGAAACACCAGTACAGCTTGGGAAGAGCAGAGTAACTGGAGCCAACAGGGGCCACTCCAGCCCCAGGCATCAGATATGACCACGGGATGGGTGCAGGCCAAGGCTGGGCTGGGACACGGTCCCCAGGTGGGTCAGACTTGCAGGGACTGTGGCCAGACAGGGCAGGGCTGTGGGGAGCTGGACTGGCCCTGCTGCAGTCATTGGTCCAGGGAGCCCAAATGGGGTCCTGGGTCATGGGCAGGGTGGGGGCAACCATCGAAAAAAAATCTGCATCTTCAAGGGAGGAATCCCATCAAAAAATAAATATGCATGCGAGGCAGAGTTTATCACCCTTTGTATGTGCTTATTTCCTTCCATCAAAACCAGTACAAAACAAGTTGGATAGAGCTAGATTGATTAAGTTCCATTTTATCAATTCGTAGGAGATATGGACAGACTAATTTCAAAGGTAAACCAGCTATTAATTTTAAATATTTATTTTGTATGTTTTAACTTCACATAAGGTATTTCACATCGACGGTAGGATGTGAAATAGAATTTATTGCTGCCATCACTATCATTATGTGAAATGCTGCTGCTAATGGTTTTCATGACACTTTTAAAAAATATAAAAGAAGAAAAAAGTGCAAGTAAAAAATATTTGCATTGCAATCTGAAGCAGCAGAAATCATTCTATCTTCTTTGCCTTACAGAACCTTAATCATATCCTATTCATCTTAAAATAAAACATTACTGTAACTTTAAACGGGTACATTATCTTCATAAGGACTATGTGCCTAGATGTGACAATAATGCATGGTACCAGGGAGGCAGCAGGATATACAGTTTTGGGGAAGGCTGGCAGAAAAAGTGCCCTCTTGTAATTGCTTTGACTTTTAAACTGTTTTAAACTATTTGCCAAACTATAATATCAATGATTTCAGTATCTATCTGAAGATATTCCAGGAACTTTTGATAGAGTTATTTTGCTTTAAAATTATCTAAAGCAGATATGGCATCTATAAAGTACAAGTTTACTGCCTTTTTCAGTACAAATAATTAGTAAAAGCAGGGTTGCATCTCTGTCTCCTCTCAATCAGATCAGCTGTTGTTGCAATGATAGCCTCTAGGCAAAATCCTGAAATCATGTTTAAAAGCATCATGAAACGTTAGAAATTTGCTGACTTCATGAAATGGTGAAAAAAACCAGAAAGTTTCATGAGTTTTTCAGTTCAAGTTAATAGTTATTTCATTCCTGTGACTGTGTATAAATTCTAAGGCCAAGTTGAAGTCTTCCAAATGGCCATAGAGGGTCACAAACTGAGCATTTTGTGTCCTTCCTTTTATCAGTGAGGAAGTTTTCTTCTCTGCATGTGTGCATGTGAGTGTGGTTCAAGTGTTCACACAGATAAAGACAAGCTGGGCAAACAGAAGCAACCACAGCTCAAACACTTCTTTGTTTCATTTTCTAAACTTTTGCACAATGGAAAATCAGTGTTGAAAAGAGCCTGGCAACAGACTCATGGAGGAAGATCAGTCACAGAATTACAGAATCTATTAGGTAGGAAAAGACATCTGAGATCATCGAGTCCAGCTTATGACCTAACACCACCTTGTCAACTAGACCATGGCACCAAGTGCCATATCCAGTCTTTCCTTAAGCACCTCCAGGGACAGTAACTTCACTACCTCCCTGGGCAGCCCACTCCAATACTTAATCACTCTTTCAGAAAAGACATTCTTCCTAACGTTCAGCCTAAACCCCCCCTGGCTCAGCCTAAGACTGTGTCCTCTCGATCTATTGTTGGTTGCCTGGGAGAAGAGACTGACCCTCACCTGCCTACAGCCTCCTTTCAGGGAGATGTAGAGTGGTAAGTTCTCCCCTGAGTCTCTGGAGGGGGCCACTGCCTGATGTCCTCAAACAGTGAATTACAATGAAGGGCTCTGAGGCAACAACCTCTGGACAGTGGCAATTATGCCATGTACATAGCCTTGCCTTTACCTTTAAGTGAAGCAGCAGCTGTTCACAACTGCTCAATTTTGCTCAGCAATAGAATTGATGGACAGAATTGTTTTCTGTTAAGAAAATCTTTTAAGAGCTGCAAAAACCAATATGTCAGCAAACCTCTCCATACTGGTCTCTGCACAGCACGATCTGCATCGCTGGAGATCCATCTGATGCTGCAGAACCTGGGGTTCTGTCACCTGAAGAGGCATAGGATTATCTAAACTATCCTCTTTTTATTTCTCCTGACAGCTCCAATATATGGTGTTTTAAGCAATATGTTATAAAATCTGAGTGCCTTTCTCACTAGGATTACAATAAACAATAATACCAATGCATTAAATTGACTTTTGAGATGATAGAAACTGGTGGCACTCATAAAGTCTAGAGCACAATTCAGAGATTTTACTGTATGGCAATGGATTAATGATGCAGATGGCCAGACGACCTCCTGTAATCCCTAGGTGAGCAACTGTCTCTCTCTTAGTGACAACAAGCAGAGGCAAGTTGAGAATCACTGCACCAAAAGCAACTGGAAAGCACAACTGATTTGAGCCAATGTGACCCCCTGTCAAAGCCAGGATGAGCAGAGTTATTATCGTTTAGAGGGTAGCCACTGCATAATCCCACTGATCTCTCTGCAGAGCCCACAGACAGCATGAGGGCAAAATGAAGCCCTTTTAGCTTTTGTTTGCCAGATTTTGCCTCCCACCATAAAAATAGATACTAGATGTCCTTAAGTGAGTTCAGTACTGACCTTCTCAGTACTTCATTCAAATCAAGTCTCAAGTGTTCAAATAAGTTTGAATATTTTTCATAATAATAGGAAGCTATTGTTTTTTTCTTTAGCCTCATTTTTATGGAAATGTAAAACTAGAATCCCAAATTTTCATTAATTTTCTACTAATTCTTGCTTACAAAAACTCTCCCACCTTGTCACAGCAAGAATTCTCACAAACACAGCACAACTCACTGAACTTATCACGGGTATTGAAATTTATGTCAGAAATGAAAAAAAAGAAATACAGAATAACAGCATGAATTACCAGTATAGTAAGATGTATATTAGGCAAACATCATTTGACCTCTCGAAATTTAAAGATGAGTTTGAGAAACATAGCTATATTGTATCTGACTGGGACAAAGTTATTTCGTAGCAGCCCATATAGTGCTGTGGTTCGGATTTGTGCCTAAAAGCACTGGCGGCACATGGTTGAACAATGCTTACACGGCATCAAGGTTTTCTTTTTCCCCACTCTGCCCCCTGAGCAAATAGTCTGAGGGTAAGTAAGAAGCTGGGACAGCTGATTCAAACTGGTAAAAGGGATATTCTACACCCTCGGATGTCATGCTCAGCAATCAAAATTAGGAGTAGATGAAGAAAATCTGGGTAAATGGGGGAGGGGGAGGGGTTTGTCTTCCACGGTGGTTGTGGCTCAGAGATTGGCTGAGGACTGGTCAGCTTGGGGCAGAGAGTGTGTGATGGCAGGCTTAGCTGCTTGCCTGGGCAAGTCAGCACAGAGCTGCATTCTAGAGTTTGGGAAACTCTATCTTGGGTGTAGTAAGACTGATGGTGATCTGATTTTAAGAGATTTTGGGGGACGGGAATGTGCCAATTGATCACCACATAGGTTTATTTTGAAAAGGTAATTTGACCACTGACCTGTATTTTCTGAGGTACTTTTGGCTATTAGCAGCCATCTCATTTACAAGACTTTATTTTCTTTTAAAGTCCATGAATGCTGCATAGTAATATACTTGTGAAAAGCACTGTTTGTGGGGCTTTGTTTTGTATTAGTTTCAGAATCACAGAATATTCTGAGTTGGAAGGGACCCACAAGGATCATCAAGTCCAACTCTTAAAGTGCACGGCCTTCACAGAGATCAAACCCATGACCTTGGCATTATTAGCACCATGCTTTAAACAACTGATACCTTGTTATTGGATATCCCCAAAGTATAAAAAACAGCTGTGGAAAATGGACAAATAATTCTAGTCCTGAGAAGGCTGGCAAGGAGGAAGAGGAGCTCAGAACAACTGTAACTCATGAAAACAGTCAAAAGCACAATATGCAAAGAGGTTAAAGAAATGCAATCCTAGCAAATGTTCACCACTTAATAAAAGCAAATGTTATATATAGCACAGTACAGTTGATTTAAATTAATCAAATCAAGCAAGTGCTTCCTAAAGAAAATTAATAGTATCTGTAATCTATTCAAAAATATAACAGAGGTGCGTGCATATATTGAGACAAGTAAGTTCTCAAAGCAATCAATCCTTCTGCCCATGTAGTGCCCTTGATGGGCTTTGGTGATTTCTGTTTCAAAGTTAATAGTAAAAGAAGCTGAAACTCTTTAATATTCCTTTCCAGACAAGAAGTATTTCTATTTCCATACTGCACAATATTTCATCTTCCTTGTTCCCTGTGTTTATCTGAATTGCAGTACTCAAACATATGAGACTAGAAAAACATTATAAAGGAAAGGTAGATACTGAGTTACTTTAGGGATAGATGACTATCTGAAAAAGATAGGAAGGCAGAAGAATACCAAATGCATTAGGAAGACATAGGTAAAGGAACTGAGGAAAGGTAAGAAAAACTCACCCAGGGAAGGCCAGATTTTATGAAGGAGGAAGCAAATTTAAAAAGGAATAAAAGATTTGGAGTGGACATTGAAAGGTAATATAGGCAAATGACACATTGTGGGACACATCCCCTTCTGAAAGGTTTTATGTTTATTAAAATTAGTATATTTATCATATATATTATATATATAGAATTATAGATCATTTTCAGCAGTAATTAACAGTTCTTTCTGAAGTGAATTACGTTATACTACTGACTAGCAGACAAAGCGGAAAGCAACAAATAAACCAAATCATGAAAATGTTTTTAAGAATCCATACTGTCACTGTGTTATTGACATATTAGTGTTTACCACAGTGATGGAAGGAATTTTGAGGTTAGTTTGTTTTCAGATGATGCAATGATCATGTAATGGTTGTCCTACTGGTGATGACAGAGATTTTTCTTTCTGTGCTAGCACTGATTTGTGGTGATTTTTTCTCTTTAATGAAAAAAGAAAAACTTAAAAATTTATTTTAAATAATCAGCAACAACACAAACACCCTCCAAATACAGGAAGCAAATAGTAGAAACCTGCATATAAATAGGCATGACAGATGGAGCAACTTTTCCTAGGTAATCAGCTCTAATAGGCATGGATGTACTGAGACATAAAAGACCAGGCAGTATGACTACCTCATGGGCATGATAGCAGAAAAGTTAACTACAGCTCAACAATTAAATAAAGGATGAGGAAGGTAGGAAAGATGCCACCTAGGCTAGGGTGCAAAGTAATCTGCAACAGCCTGTCTGACAAGAGGGATGCTGTATGTGAGAGGAAAAAAACATCTTCTATAATAAGATCTTGGAATCACTTTCTGTGATTTCTCCTGTGATTTATTATTCCTGCCCACATATGCCTTTGAACTCTAGGTTTAACTTTTTAATGGGGGGGGCAGGGGGGTGATTAAAGAATTGCCTGAGTGTTTTGGCTGTGTAGGTATAGAGTACCTCAACTTAAAGCACCCATGGGAAGGGAAGGAGCACAATGGAGCAATCCTATTTGTATGTTTTCTTTTCTCATATTTAGTAAACAAGAAGTTTCTAATAAAGAGGGGGAGGGAAATTATAATCTTCATAAGAAGTGGAGTAGAGAAATATTGGTGGTTGAATGCCTGAAGATCTGAATAGGTTTAACACAGAGCCTCTAAATATGGGATTTACTTATTTCAAATGTAGAGTCCTTATTGATATATGCCTAAAGAGTAAGATCCAGGTATATGCAACAATATCAATATTAACATAATTAAATTCACCTTTCTAATAAACTTCTTTTACTCTGTACTATAACAGAAGATTTTGATTCATAGTCTTCCCTACCTCCCCATATGACTCTTCTCGGGCTCCAGCTGCCCTTTTCTGTTCTCCCTGCCACAGAAAATACACCTTTATTTATCCTGGTTGGAGGTAGGAATGGCTTGTGAATCTTTGTTTATTTACGTCTAAACTCAGAAATCTGAGACAGCCAGGATGGGTATCCCTTGGTCCTATCTGGATCTCCCCGTTAAAAAAAGTTTAAGTCTTATGCAGGTTCCTAAATAAAGCATGTGAAAATTCATTAGAACTACTCCAAACAATGCAGATGATAGCTGTGCAGCTAATTACTCAACAGTTTGGAGTTTTCAGTCCTTTCACTTCTGAAGAAAAGGTGAAGCAGGAATTCACTTCTGTTCCCAGTTAGAAAAAAAATTGCATGAGCTGTGTGTTATCAAAGCTCCAGGTATGGCTGAGAGACTTGACCACAACGAACAAGAAAACTCTGAGTAAAGAATAAAAGTCAGATATTTATATCTGTATCTACATTTTAATAGATCTAACTGCTCTCAGTAAATAAAGAGTACAAAAATTATAAAGAATAGTAGTCAAAGCACTGAGCTTCAGGGCAATCTGAAGCAGCTGCATGCTTTTAATATAACAAATCTTGCTCAGTATGGCTTTACTAGCACAGGTGGTACTGTACATTATTCTTCCTAGAAAAGAGTTATGATATTTCATTACAGCCATCGTTCAGAGTTACAGCATTCTTCTTTCCAAAGGAGGCAGCCGAGATGAGGGCTGTAATGTGAGCTGGGAGGGTGTTTGCTGTACCTGGAAGATGATTAACAGTAATTCGATGCAACATGCAACATTTGCAAAAGTGAGAATAATAAAATCAGTGAGCCAAACAAATGAGCCATATGTTATCTATCAGCCAGGAGGTATACCAGGAAAAGGGTGCTGATCATCTCACTGGGGATTTTCTCAATAGACATATTACCAATTTAAGGTTAGAATCTTTATGTGTGATGATCACTCATGGTTAGCTTACACAATTATTTTGAGAAATTTTTTTTTATTATTATTTCTTATTGGTTGTATGGAGGAACATGAGCATTTCTTGCCAAATTATAAGCACTAGTAGCAAAGTAAGGAAATTTTACTTGCAGAAAATAAAGGTTTACTTTAATGTTCAAGAGTTCATTCTGTATGAAGAGAAATACAGTCTTGTTTTATCATATTTACAAATAGATATCCTGAACTGGAAAGCAAGTAACAAAAAAAAGGTGTAAATTAAATGGGTGAAATTGCTTCCTATTTTATTTTTCATTGCTGACCCTTGAAACAAGCAGCAGCTAAAAAAAAATCTTTGACAGTTCTTGAATGCTTCATGTTATTCATTGCAGAATTGCAGCATAAATAATATATCTATCATATATATTATATATATATAAATATTTTTGGTTTTGTCAAACATAGAGTTTGAACTTGCTGTAACTGTTCTGCTTAGGTAAAGTGACAGCTTTTCTTTTTGTATTTCCTATGTCCATTTGTGNGTTATGATATTTCATTACAGCCATCGTTCAGAGTTACAGCATTCTTCTTTCCAAAGGAGGCAGCCGAGATGAGGGCTGTAATGTGAGCTGGGAGGGTGTTTGCTGTACCTGGAAGATGATTAACAGTAATTCGATGCAACATGCAACATTTGCAAAAGTGAGAATAATAAAATCAGTGAGCCAAACAAATGAGCCATATGTTATCTATCAGCCAGGAGGTATACCAGGAAAAGGGTGCTGATCATCTCACTGGGGATTTTCTCAATAGACATATTACCAATTTAAGGTTAGAATCTTTATGTGTGATGATCACTCATGGTTAGCTTACACAATTATTTTGAGAAATTTTTTTTTATTATTATTTCTTATTGGTTGTATGGAGGAACATGAGCATTTCTTGCCAAATTATAAGCACTAGTAGCAAAGTAAGGAAATTTTACTTGCAGAAAATAAAGGTTTACTTTAATGTTCAAGAGTTCATTCTGTATGAAGAGAAATACAGTCTTGTTTTATCATATTTACAAATAGATATCCTGAACTGGAAAGCAAGTAACAAAAAAAAGGTGTAAATTAAATGGGTGAAATTGCTTCCTATTTTATTTTTCATTGCTGACCCTTGAAACAAGCAGCAGCTAAAAAAAAATCTTTGACAGTTCTTGAATGCTTCATGTTATTCATTGCAGAATTGCAGCATAAATAATATATCTATCATATATATTATATATATATAAATATTTTTGGTTTTGTCAAACATAGAGTTTGAACTTGCTGTAACTGTTCTGCTTAGGTAAAGTGACAGCTTTTCTTTTTGTATTTCCTATGTCCATTTGTGATTTTATTTTCTCTGAAAAAACATTTGAGTTTTCTTTCCTTCTTTTATTCCTTTTCCTTCTTTTATCCCCCTGTACAAATGCAATTTTTTTTATGAATAAGGAAACTTCAAGTAAACTCAAATACTTTTCCTACACACAATCAACAGCTTCCCTGCTCATAATGATTTCAAATAATAATCTAGCAGCAATTTGTTCACATTAGTTGAAAATATGTTATTCTTTGTGTGACATATCAAAGCTTTTTGTCAGAATTTATGACTTTGAAGCTGGGAACACTAAAAATGGAAAATCCTCAAATTTCAAGCATCTTTATTTCAGTAGGTTCTTCTGGATTCACAAATTTCAGCAGAAGAAAGATTTGCTTTCACTTTATAAAATGCATGATTAAACTGCTTATATCTTGATTGCCTTTTGCTTTCCTGTTGTTTTTTTTTTCACGTAGACAAAAATTACATATAAAGCTTATAAACCTCTTTCTTTGTAAATACTGCTGTAAACCCCTTTTCCGTTGTGCTCAGCAGCCAAGAGTTCAAGACCCAGCTATCATCTGGCCCAGCAGCATAACTGTATTTGACTTCTGAAAAAGTTAATTTAGAGAGATGTGAGAAAAGAGGACAGAAAAATAAGAAAGATGAAATTACAGCCAGAGGTAACTCTACTGAGACAAGATAATTAGTGGCTCAAGCAGTCAAGGAGAAAAGCACCAGCATGAAAAAATATAAAATACTAAAAAAGTAACTTGTGCAGCTAGTTGAGTAGTTAGGAATCACCGAGGTTTCCAGTTGAGATTATCAGTGTCACCCGTGATGACAGAGCAGGTGACACCTGGTGATTCAGAGCCACCTCACTGAGAACCTGTTCAAGGAGTGATAAAGGCTGCCTTGAGCCTTCTGACTGACGACTGTGAGGGCAACAGAAACTCTCTGCGTGCCTTAATGGTACTGCTGAGGAAACTAATGCTTAGCCTAATGGATCATTAAATCATCACATCTTAGCTATGTCCTGTGCATACTGAAGTGGTAAATAATTGCTTCTTACTTTTCAAGTTGAGAATACATCTCATGCAGAGCTTCTTTGCACTGTGCAAATGATGACTCAGTGAACTGATCCTGAAGAGGAGAGGCAGCAGGATTCGGTGAAAAATAATCCCACACCACATTTTCCTCATTGAGAAATGCATAAGGAAATCAGCAAATGAAAATAAGTCTAAATATGGGTAGTAGCCAAAGTATCAAAAGTTTGGCCTGCTGTGGAAGAATTTTGTACTTTCTAAAACCTGCTTTCTACATACAGTTTTGAGGTTTTTGTTTCTTAGTTATCCAGAGTAAAGATAAAAATAAGAGTTTGATGTATGGTAAGCAAAGGACAATTTAAAACTCCTGCGTGTTTTCTCCCCATCTATAACATTCCCTGGGGTTTCTAAAAACTACTGTTTTAGCAGAAATGCTGGCAGCTAAAAGCTACATGAACATTACTTTCTTTCTACTATGCTGAATAGTAAAGAGAACAGAAATGGAACTGCTTCTTGAAATTCTAGGCCAAATTTCAGCTCATCCACATTCTTTATCTTTTCATGTTTATTTTCCATGAATGTTTGAGCAGCTGAGATTAACTATATCAAACAGGCAGAAAAGCAAAACTTTGTAGGAAAGATAATCAATGAATTTTGATAGGACTGCAGTATTTGTAATTCATGTCCAGTTCATTGGTTACTGTGCTGGAAACACACGAAGTGACCCACGAAGTGAGGTTTTGTGCTGTACCTCTGAGACCATAATACAATACTTCTCTGTGTAAGGAGGAGGCAGCCATAACCCCAATTTAAGCTGAGTAGGCTACACAGCCAAAAGGCAAACAGTAATGCGGGAGCAAAAAGCATCAGCCACCAGAAGTGAACACTTCTTCCTCCCTATAAACTTACACTGGTTAAACTTTGTGTGGAATGTAGGGGCACATTCTGGAGACTTGCAGCTACCTCTCCTTTCATAAGTCTTAGCTTTTGTCTATTATTTAATATAGGAATCAGAGCACACATAAATTATAAAAGTTACAAGAGCTATAGGAAAAGTTATTTGCAGGCCATCAAACACCTAAGAAGGGAGAGAGTGTATATGAAGCACTTGTAGCTGTTGCCTATGTTTACAGAACATTTCCTGTAAGACAAATACAAGGCTCACTTCTGAGCCTTCCATGTTGACCATGGCATAAACACACAGAATAAAAAAGAAAGGGCAGCAATAAGAATCTTCTCCCTGCTTAATATTTTTCTGCCCATTCATGGATGGGCTAATGTCATTTATGGAGCTAACTTCATTAATTTTGTTTGTCAATAAAATTCAAGGGTCTAACCACAATATGACTTTTCCAATCCAATGTTATGATTTTTCAGAATTAATATGTAAGTGCGATATTAGCTAAAATGTAGTTTCTGGCACCTAAAATTATTTTCAGAAGCTTGTGCTATGCCCCAAATTTCCACACTGTTCATGGAGAAAATACTGCCCATGGAGGTACTCCTGTCTATCAGAGAGTGTAGCTGCACTATGTAGAGGGACACCCCAACACCCAAAAGGCTTGGTCTGTGCTTCTTGGAAGGCACTTGCTGACATTAATATCTCACTGAAGAAGTCAAGTGGCACAGCATCACAGAGAAGCACTGAAAGAGGATTTGGGTTTTTGTCATTTTGTTGGGGGTTTGGTTGTTTTGGGGGGTTTGGGTTTTTTTTTTTATGGTGTTCACACATCCTGGAATACAATTTATAATGTATTTTCTCCACAGTCCTAGTGAAATCCTGATAGACTTCATACCCTCTCAGACAAATCAGGAATAAGGTTATGTCAGGGGTGTCCAACAGGAATGCAGAGAGAACTCTTGCACCAAAGCAGGACTGTGCATATGTATGCAGGAAGCACATGACCAAATAGCCCTGAGACTCGCATGGTATGGACAAAGCCAGTCTGCAGTGATGCAGTGAATGCAAACAGATGTCCAATATACCAGCAAAAACTGTGGAAATAGAAAATCAGTATTCAGATACCTGGCTAAAGAAATAATTTAGTATGCATTGAACCCTCAAATGCTTTACCTAAGGCACACAGAGAAATACCTCCTTACATTCAGAATCCATCCTGTTGATGTTTATCCGGAAAAAAAGCATTGATGAATTCTTTTTCCAGTAACTGATTAGGTCTCACAGCTCTCTTCTATATATCGAAGTGTGGTGGTAGTACTGTTCACTTTTCCTTCTCCATCCCATAAAGGCTGAGAAGCTAACATTCGGTTTACTCCACTTCCTAAGAGGATTTACATTTTGTAGGGTACTGCTCTGAGCACCAGGGTAGTCTATGGAATGTGGAAAACTGGGCATCCAATTCTGCTGGTCTTGCAGACCAGAGCACTTCCTTCTAAGGAATAAAGTAATTTCTTGCCTGTAACAGGAGGCTAAACTCTTGATGATATCAAGGCTGCATTCAGTTTAGTTTGTGTACCGGTGACCAACACAGATGTGATACTGGCAAGAAGCAGCCTGGGGATTCACATTATGGAGGAAAAATTCAGTAATATCAGACTGCTAATCCACTGAGCACTAAATTTTTCTCTGTTTTTTAGGTTCTAAATAAAGTTTGAAATTATTCTTTCAAAATTTCTCTCTTCAAACATATTTGTAGCATTTTCTCAGAAGATACAGTTTAGGATTGGGAGAACAAGAATTTACTTTGGATCTCATACCCCAAATGCATTATTCTCAGTAGCCAGCCATTCTGGTACAGCTGACATCAGCATCAAAGCCTGTATTTTAATTTTTAACTTTAAAAAGGAGTGATAACAACTAAGTTTGATGGCCTCAGGCTCTTACATGTGGATATTACCTATCCATAAACCCCTGCCAAGGCTTTAGACCTTTATTCCCTGTCCTCACAGAGATAAAATGCATAAAGAATCTTATTTTTGTCATTGTGCTTGGCTGAACTTAGGTAAGTTTTTATGTATATGTATTGTATATCTGTCCTTTAGTTTCATCCCACAGGGTTCTCTGCTTTAGATCTAATAGTTCCTTCGCAGTTGATATACAGTGCATAGACAATATTAATGATAAACCAAAAACAAATAAATTAATACATTCGTCCACATAGAATAGTCTCTTGGTTATTAGTTCCCTCACTGACATGTGGAAACCATGAAAATATCTGACACTATTAAATTTGTGAGCTAAGAAAGGAAAAGAATAAACATACTTTTAGATAACTGAATTATTTTGTGAACAACAGAGTTTGATTTTTTTCTTTTTTCCTTACTTAGGTCATTGTCATCCTCATATATTAGTAACTTAAGAAAATGATGTTCATTGATTACCAGTCCCTGCCACATTAGTCAAGCAATACTCTCTTCATTTCAAGTTTCTACTGAGACTAAAAATGGCATCTTTTAGCTTTCCAAGTAATTTGAAACTATTCTATGTTCATCTACATCAGTTCACTAGAGGAAATCAACTTGTCAAAGAATAATGCCAGGTGACTTTTTTGTCACAAAATGCCTGGAACAGATAACATTTTCCAAGCCTTGTTACAGAAATAGCAAGATGTATTGGGCAGTGTCATTTTGTGATGAGCTCTCTTCTGATTTCACAAGTCACAGTCTTTTAGTACTTTCACTTTAGACCTTCAGTAAGTAACAGCCAACATAGATTAGTCAAGAGCAAATCATGTCAAACCAGTTGAATTCTTCCCAGGATAATGCAACAGGCCTTACAGACAAAAAGGAAGCAATATATTAGAGTTTTAGATTTGACTTCGGTAATGTTGTTTACAGGGGTTTTTTTGGCATCAACATCATACGCATGCAAAAGAAAATTGTTAAAATGCATTTATGATAAGTGGGTTGCAAAAATAATTGGAAATATGCAGTCAGAGAATATTAATAGTTCACTGTCCAAGTGGAAGAATCCATCAAATTAAATTCCTATGGTGCTGTCCCAGGTTTTTCAGTATTTGACTTAATGACCTTACATCATGAATATGACTACTAGTTTTTCATATTGGTATCAAAGAAGGATAAACCTCAAGTATATTAGGGGACAGAAATAGCATTCAGAGAAAGAATGAATAAGAGTGTGAAATTTTACGTGATTCTATAGATTACATGAAATATACTAAGTTTAGGCAGAAAAAACTGCTGTCAACAACAAAGTACCTGCTAGCTAGAAGTTTTGCAGAAGTAGAGGTGGGAATAGAGTAAATCATAGTCTTGAGTCCTCATTATCATTGGTAAAAAATAATGGCAAGATAATAAAACTCTAGTTTTTAGTGTGTCTGGAAAGGTTCAGGTGTACTCTTTGTGGAAGTGTTTATCAATTGACCAACAAAGATGTAGGTATTATTATTTCTCTGAAGCAGAAAGATGGGATAAGCACCTGTTCTAGGCCCTTTCCAGCTTTAAATATCCATGAAAGCTAATTTTAATGCACTTTGGTTTGTCTGTACAAGAGGGAGACAGAGACCCTGCTGCTGTGAATCTCTGTTCTGCTCTGTTTGTGTGATACGGTTGACTTCATGGGTACAATTAATTGACATCATTTCAGGATCTTGTCCCAAAGATGGAAAAATTGTTGATTGAAATAAATATATCTATTTCTAAAAGTGAATCCAATTTCATGCAGAAGCAAATGCCACAGAGCCAAAGGAAAATAAACAAACCCAAAGCATAAATTCAACTGGCATCTTATGAAATGCCACATAAATAACCCATCTTGTTCTTAATAATAATATAAAATGAATTTCGTATGATCTGAATATGCATAAATATTGAAACATGTTTCATTTAAGGAGAGTAAATTTTTGAATTTATTAGTTCATCTTAATATTATAGATTTTGTATTAATACGTCGTCTTGCCAAATAAATTATAAACTGTGACTGTACCTCAGTCTTTGAGTAGCTGAAGATCTGATTCTTTTTTTCAGAACAAAGTCCAAAGCTTTTAAATCACACCTTTCCTCCACCTTTCCAATTGTTTGCTTTTAATTTCAGATGGTTTACAAATATTTTCCATAAAAGTGAAAAAATAAGTATTTTTAGTGAGGATTGTCAATTCTCAGAATCCAGGGTTCCAACAAGGATAATTTTTTAGTTCCATTAAGTCATATTTGAATGTACTTTCCTCTAAGAAGTCATAGACCAAATCAGTTTTTAGTATCGCAATACAATTGCATTGCAACACAATTTCCCAGCCTACTGATCCAGTTCTAGAAATGTGATGAACACAGAGCCTTCAATTCACAAATAACATCAAGCAAAACCAAAAAGTTTCCAGTAAAGTGAATGATGTTTTATAAACAGAAGCACTAAATTAAATTAATTAGTAAATTAATACTGTATTCAATTAGTGGGGGATTTGTATGTTTGCATATCTGCTCAAAAATTTTAATATTTTATAGCATAAGCTTTATGGTTTTTTGTTTCCAACATTTTAGCAACTTAAATTTCTCAAAATAAAGAAAATCTGCTGAAAACATATAAAAATGGAATTTGCTACAAGATTGAAGTACTGCAATTTAGGCATCTACATGTACAGTGTCTACCTATGAACTAGCTCAACAATCTCCCCTTGTAATGCTAAAACCAAGTCACTCCCTTGGTCAACTAAATGTTTTCCATACAATTATGAGATAGAGGAATGTGGAGGTGTCCCCCTGAGGGGCATGGGCCTCGGGAGTAGAGGCATTGTCGGGGATAGGCGGGGTTTCTCGGCTCCCTGATACCATTGTACCTAAATCCTGCTCCTCACTGGTCATTTCAAATGTAACCCTGCCTAGAGATTCCTGTACCTAGGTTGGTGTTCACCTGATTCTGGGGCAGTCTTTTGTGAGCAGTCTGTGCAGGCAGTCTGTGCTAGGCCCAGACATGAGGCTGTGAGGAATAAAAACCTCCATGAACATCTACAGAATATTGCCTCCTTGATTCTTCCACAGGACAAGGCTGCCTTCAGGGAAGGTTGCAGGAACCCCACTGCAGCAGAGGAAGATATTGGGGCTTGATTCGATTGTCCAAGATAGTTATCTAATGCTGGCTGGAATGCACCCAACATCCAGGGCTGGCAGGTATTACATAAAAATGAAGGGAAAATTCTTTTCTTGGGGTGGAACCTAGAGATCCAATGGATATCCATGTGTCATCTCATGTCTAGATGCCAGTGTTAAGATATGTCTCACACCCTTTCTGCAGTCATCTAAACTGCTCTGAGAATCTGGTCCTGACTCAGACCATGTTTAAAGTGCCTTTGCATATGGTATTTGAGATGCAGTCTCACATGAACTTCTTGGAAGGGCATGAGTTTCCTTACTTTCTGTATCTCTGTGATACTAGAGGGTATCTGAAATGGCACTAGACATTTACATTTAGGGAAAATTAATGAAGCCTTTAAATGGAGGGTGATTCACCATTTCATATAAAGATACTTGCATAGAACCAGCTACATTTTAGCATCTTGATCTCAAAATAAATGCTACCAGAGGTGTTATTTTTATAATTAAATATATTGTCTAGGCTTTGAGGAAACTACAGTCATATGAGTGAACCTACATGGAGGCAATGTTATCTGGAGATAAAGTTAAATATAGTTAGATCTCATAGAGATCTAGAGTTAGATCTCAGCTACATAGAGTTAGATCTCAGTTAATCGATGAAATTGAAGCAAGAGGAGTCAAATGCACCGATAATTTCATCACAGAGCAAGATTTCCTTTCAAATGCTTCCTGATCCATTTTCAACTATTCCATATCCAAAAGGGAGTTATCGGCAATATTGAATAAAAGGTGATCAGTGAATAAACCTGAGTGAATAAACCATCACACTAAGAACTGGTATTGTGTTTCTTGAATATTTTGGAGTACTACAACTTTCTTTCTTAAAGAAAAGATCTTAGCACGATGTATCCTCTTGTGAGACTCCTCCCACAAGACAGGAAGAGTACGATCACACTAGACTAGATCCTCTACATCAAAGTCTTACAGTCTTGTAAGACTGTACCATGTACTTCTGCAGTCTCAGTGTCCCTACCTGCTGCTTCCTGCCACCTGGTCACGTAACGCATCTCTACATTTTCAAGCTATTAAAAAAAGCTGTCTGAGTTTCAGCACAGCACCTACACCATTTCAGATGTTTGAGTAAAAAAAAAAAAAAGACAAAAAACTTAACAAAAACACAGAAAAAAAATTTTATCTTGGAGTCATGGGGCACGTCATGGTGCCAGCAGAAACTTGGAGCCAAAGTCTGTGTGCTGTGATCACACCATTGTGCTGCAGAAGAATAAATCCCAAAACACAGCAGAACTTTCTGCATAGTTTGGCCATGAGGCTACAGATAATTTTCCCAAATTGGTGATTTCCTGAAATGTGTCTTTCAGAAACTCCCCACTCGTGCCACTTAAGACTGGAAACTTCTACATTTTCTAAGATGTTCCTTTTCTTCTGCTAAGGTTCCCTAAATCTGTGCTACTTTAGAAAAACCTATAGAATTTCCAGCATAATATGCCAACTGGCAGTGTTTAATACCATTCACCAAGACATTCTCATGTAGCTGTTGCCCTGACTACATTAACCCTAGTGTGTAATTTGATTTTTTTTTTTCAAAATATGGGCTAGTCTTTTGAAAAAATTAAAAAAAAAAAACAAAAAAAGCATGGCCTGGAATATTATCTGAAAACAATGTACACAGACCCAACTTTCTGCTCTTTGTGATGTGGGGAACATTCCTCTTTATGCTTTTCCATCTTAACATGACTCCTCAGTCACTGGGCTATTTTAACCATAGTGCTTTGAGTCACTTGTGATGACATGCTTTAAATTTGGCCATTATAAGATTTTATATTTTATTAAGTATTTACATCAGCAAAAAGATAATTATATGATAACTTGCTTGTTATCATGATCCTGGAGGAGGCTGAGGTTTTATTCTAATGAATACTGTAAGCAAACTTAAGTAGATAGAATGAAAAACAGTGAGACAGTCTCACTTCAGGACTGCTTATCATAGTGAAGTAGGGATATCTCTGCTTGGAGACCTCATTGTGCCTGTTCAGTACTTTAAAAAGGCTTAAAAGAAAGACAACAATAGATATTTTACTAGGACCTATATTCAGAGAATAGAAACAGAATCACATAGGTTGAAAAAGTCTTTTATGATCATTGAGTCCTACCAGTACCCTAGCACTGCCAGTCCACCACTAAATGGTGACGATACGCACTGCATCTACACATCTTTTATACATCTCCAGGGACAGTGACTCAGCCACTTCTCTGAGCTGTCTGTTCTAATGCTTAACAAGCCTTTTGGTGAGTAATTTTTATTTAATATCCAATCTAAACATCCCCTGGTGTGACTTGAGGCTATTTCCTCTTGTCTGCCACTTATTACCTGGAAAAAGACACCCCCACCTCACTACAACCTCCTCTCAGATAGCTGTAGAAAGCTAAAAGGTCCCCCTGACCTTTCTTTCTTCCAGCCTAAACAACCACTCCTCAGCGACTCCTCATCAGACTGACACTCCAAGTCTTTCACCAGCTCTGTTGCCTTTCTCTGGACATGCTCCAGCACCTCAATGTCTTCCTTGTTGTGAGGGGCCCAAAAATGAACAGAGAATTCAAGGTGTGGTGTCACCAGTGCTGAGGGGGTCAATCTCTGCCCTGGCCACACTAGTGCTGATACAGTCCAGGATGTCATTGGCCTTCTTGGCCACCTGGGCACACGCTGGTTCGTGTTCAGCTGGCTGTCAAAGGTTATCCCCAGGTCCTTTTTGACTGGGCTGCTTTCCAGCCACTCTTTCCCCATCCTGTATCTTTTCATGGGATTTTTGTGAGGCAAGCACAGGACCCAGGCTTTTTGAACCTCATCCAGTTGGCCTTGGCCCACAGATCCAGCCTGTCCTACCCTCAAGCAGATACACATTTCCACCCAAGCTAGTCATCTGCCAGCTGACTGAGGGGGCACTTGATTCCCAGGATAGAACAAGAGATAATGGTCTAGCACAAGCCCCCTGCAATGAGCATGAATATATTCCACCAGATCAGGTTGCTCAGAGGCCTGTCCAACCTGACGTGAATGTTTCCAGGAATGGAGCATCCATCACCTCTCTGGGCAACCTGTTCTAGTGTTCCATCAGTGTCATTGTAAAAACTTTCCTTCTTTATTTCTAATCTAAATTTACCCTTCTTCCGTGTAAAACCATCACCTCTTGTATTTTCATAACAGGACCCCACAAAAGTTTTCCCCATCTTTCTTATAGGCCCTCTTCAAGTACTGAAAGGCCACAGCACGGTTGAGTACCTCAGCCTTCTCATACACTGTTACCAGTTTGCCACTCCTGCTTATGGGAGGGAAGCTTTGTTTGGCCTTCATAGAGGTAACAATTATAACAACATAAAGCCTTGTTTCCCTTACCTAATTTCATTGTGAACTCATGGTTCAGTCTTCTGAAAAAATGGCTGAAATGAGGTCTCCTTCAAGAGGAGGAAAAAAAATGTTGGGAAAAGATGTTTGCAGGTAAATAAAAGTCTCTTTCTTTGGATACTGAGCATTCAGCATTCACTAAACGACTGCACTCCCTTTTGATTAAGCAAGAGAGCAAAGTGGGAGTCTCTGGGCACATTGCAAGATGCACTTGTTCTGCTGGCTTCTCTTGGCAGCAGGAGGTTGATTTGAAAGCATAAAAATGCTGACCATGAATATTCATTTACTTTATAAATCAACTTGCTTGACTATACTTACATCTGAGTTCATGTCTCACAAGCATTTTAATAAATAAGTTTACTTAAAAGAAGTTTGTTGAAACTGTGAATTGTTCTTGACTGTTTCAGGAATGATTTTAGAAGCTGAGCTTCAGACCTGTAATCTTAATCTTTAAAGCAGAAATTAATCAAGAACTTCACCATATAGCTGATATATTGAAGGAAAACTCATTGAATGCTAAATGCTTGTCAAAAAAAATGGGGTTAAGAAAGTGATTCATCAAAAGAAATATTTTACAATAAATAAGATCAAGATATTTTAAAATTTGCTGCTATTTAGAGATTATCGTGGAGAAACCACTGTGAGTTGCTAGAAAGCAAAGAAACAAATAATAACAAGGCAAATATAAAGGTTTTACATAATTTAATATCTAGTCTTTAAAGCAGTTTTACTGCCAATAGGATTAATTCAATGTAGAGCTATAGTAAATTGCAAATTTGATATGAATTTTTCAAATGAGTACTGGAGATCTACAAAACAAGATTGGGGTGTTCTAGATTTTGGGTAGTTCATTGAATATAGGAAAACAGTTTTGCTCTTACTAAGTAAGAAATCTATAAAACCTAGACATCTTTTAAAATACTAATATGAACCAAAATTACTTAGAAAATCTAGTATCTAAAGAGATTCCTTTCCTGTTTTGTACCTCCATAAGATCTAAGGCAATTGAATAAACAGCTTCATGAAAATCTTTAGCTTGCGTATCAAGACTTGGCTTGTTTACTTTTACAAAATATTGACAACATAGAACAGACACGAAGACATAATATTGACTATACATCTATGGTCCACAGTATTTTAATAACATTCCTATACTTTTAGTTCCATCATAACTAAAATTAATGAAGCAGAAAGTGGAAAAAAAAAGATGAAAGAAACAAAGAAACAAAACTTCTCAAATACAGGAAATTAGATGAAACTGGTTTTCATTACACTGAGAAATTAAGCATAAAGGGCTATTGTTTTAATTATTGTACGGAAAAACAGAAGTTAGCCCAGAAGACATGAGTGACTAGAGACTTGAAGAGATAATGTGCTACATGTCCTTCAGGCTCAAGCACTCAGTTAAGTGAGAGACAAAGGTTTCTAACTCTTAATAAAGACCACAAAAAATGTATTAAATTAATCATTTATGTTGTTGGCAGGGTGTGAGCATATCTGGGCTTTTCC
The DNA here is from genome assembly GCA_013397175.1 of Platysteira castanea. Lineage (NCBI taxonomy): Eukaryota > Metazoa > Chordata > Aves > Passeriformes > Platysteira > Platysteira castanea. Next base: position 153,892 of record VYXC01001150.1, on the reverse strand, counting down.
AGGAAAACAGATTCTCAAAAACAAAGTTACCATGCAGTCATAAAATCAAAGAAAAATCATTATTTAGAGAAGAACCCAAATTTGCATTTTTCACTGAAGTAAAACTCATGTAAGAGTTTAATAGGTGTTCTGCCTTCAAAAATTTCTATATTATAATTTCTAAAGTATCAGTGAGGAAGCAGATTTCTAAAAATTTTAATGTTCTTTATTTTTCTCATGAAGAAGAAATTTACTGGGCGCAAGAGTGGAAACCGTATACATTATACCAGTTTCTTTACTAAGGGTAGTTTCTCTGTCAAAAGTCAAGGGAAGGGTGTGTATGCTGTTCTACCAGGAAAAAAAGAGAGCAGAGAACAGATTTTATCAGCTTGGAGTCCAGTTCTCCTAGACACAAATTTTGTGTTGATCTCCTGCAGGATTCCCTTGCCAGACCATATTAACCAGGTATTATAAACTGGAAAAGATACTGGCTCATCACTGGTTTCAGAAAATGCTCAGCTTATGTTGACACTAATCATCCTCTTAGCATAGTTCAGAGAACTGCTGAGATTCATAAAATCATTTCTCAACTTTTTGTAAATACATTATACTTTTGATGCATATGTCTTTGTATGATCCTCCAGAAAGTAATCTTCCCCTCTTGAGCAACTCATGCTTAAACCCAAGCTCAAGCCCAATCACGCATATAATATTCTAAGCTACGAAAAACAATCCAATTACCACTAAAGTGAGATGGGGAAGACAGTGTTAATTACTGATAAATGTCAGTAATTAATTAGTTTGCAGGCATGGTTTCAGTAAGCTAGCAGTCACTGATGATGTTTGTTTCCGTTCTGGAGAAGCTGAGCTGCTGTTTTATCAAAAATTCTGTGATATTCTTTCTATATATGTGTACTTCTTTTCTGTCATTTTTCAATTTTTTTGAGAATCAATCACCTAAACTTTGTCAATCACATCACTGCCACATTAGTTGCAGAACCTGTCAGCTACTGTCTGTTTCTTTGCAGAAACAGTTCTCTTCTGATCTTTCATCATCATTTATTACTCATGTACCTAAATTTTGTGCCTGTAAATACATAAAATAATATTTACTTTTCTGGAAACTTTTCATCCATGTCCACAATTGTCACCAACAGAATGCCAGCAAACCTGACAGAATTCAAATAAGCTCATATTTTACCTTTCTATCATTGAACATCTGTACAAAACTGATGTGAGACTAAATTGCCCATACTATCCAGATGAGAAAAAGTTTTGAACTACTTTTACAGTAAATATAATTTGAATTTTCTCTTAAGCTTTTTTTCTTTTTTGCAGTATGTAACTTAGAAAAGAATTTCAAGGAAAACTGTGGAACAAAGTAGAAGAAAGGTACATTTGAGTGATGCTAAAAGCAACATGTAGAGTAGAACTTTATTCATTACATTTTCTATGGCTGAAATTCTTCTAATGCCTACTCAGCTGCCTGAATCAAATTCTTCTGTATTTGCAATCCCCTTTTTTTTTTTTTAAATTTTCCCCTTAATGTCCTGAGGTACAGATCATCACTAACTGCCACCTTCAGGCATTCTTAGATCAAACCTCTTATTGTGCTGTCAAAGTTCAGATGACAGAATGGGAGCAGAACTGGATTCTGCAAGTGACACCTATTTGTTTCAGACCAGAAACAGCCACAGGGTTATCCTTAGTTAACCCAGTCACGTTAGAACAGCACCTGTGAAATTTTTCAAGACCACGTATGAAACAAAATGCAGGGATAGAAGAGATTCTTATTGTTTCAACAAATTAGAACCTTGTTTGACTGTTTAGTTTTCCCTCAAAGGCTGTTCATAGCATGCCAACTTCATGGATGTCATGATACTTTTTTTGCTTGTCTTTCGGTTACCTTAGCAGTAGCACGTGGACAACTCAATGTACGTGAATTAAAGGCTTTTCATATCTTCTGTTCAGCACGTTGCTTGCATCCTACACAATTTCGATAATGTTCCACAGAAGACATATCATGGAGATTATAAACATCAATTTTTCAAATTATTTATCCTATCTGATTCTCTTCCAATCCAATTTCTTTGAGAAGAGAAAATTGGAAATTTTTTTTCTGTAATCTCATACTGATTGCGAGACCCACAAAAAAAGAGTAAAGTACAGATAGAGGCATGACCTTTCCCACTCTTTTACTTGCCAAAAACATTCTGGAGTCCTTAAGATCAAAAGCTTCTCTTTGAAAATATAGTTTTAGCTATCCATTCAGCTATTATCCCCATTTATACAAGCATGGGATATGTTTTTTGTCAAAGAATGACAATCCCTTTTATTATTATGCTAAAACAGACTCAACTCTGAAACAGTTTCCTGTGAGTCAGCTTGCACTGGCTCCCTTCCTCATCTGTGCCATAAAGATTTCATTACAATTAACTGATTTTATGAATAAATTAAAAGCTGCTTCTGGGTATATCCTAATTCTATCAGCTATGGATTGCATCTGTAGACAAAATGACCTCGAAAACTAGTTATGAAGAACCAAGGTTATACTCAGTCTCACAAAACCAACAATCAAATTGTTACAGCTGCAGGATTTGACCCTGCTCTGACTGCCATACCAGACTCTGTTTTCAAGTTCAAATGGAGTTACCATTACTGCAAAAGTCTCTCTGTGCTAAACTATCTTTTATTCTGATAGAAGTGGGTTCCAGCCATACACAAAGCTTTGTTTCCTGATAGCATCCATCAAGAAAAAAAAAAAAAAAAAAAAAAAGGAAAACAGCAGAAAAAAATCCTTGCATGGAAATCTGAGGATTTATTCAAACTTATTATGGAAGTGAACTCTTATATAAAATCTGAATATCTGAATTTTAACTTGATAGTTGCTTGCATGCAAATTGGCTCTTTTTGATCATCTGTTCTGTTCCCTGTGTGTTTAGAGAGGTATTTTGTATTTTTAACTAAAAACAGAACTAAGGAAGGAAAAGTAGAAGGTGAATTCCCTTTGTTTTGTTTATTATCTTTCCTATGCATAATGACTAAAGTGTGTAACATAGCTCCAAAGATTGCACAGTTGCAGAACTGTTACTGAATATGCTGTTTATAGAAATACATGTCAAGTGAGTGTGAGGGATTAATTTGATGTACAAATGTACATTACTGATCATTATTTTATGTAAATAAGGAAGGACAGTTCAGTGATTAAGGCTCTGAGTAACTGAGGATGAGAGACTTTTTATTAAAATCAATTCTTTTTGTGATCTTCAGCTCCTCAGAGAAATGTGTGACGGTTGATTTTAAAAACCCTCCTTAGTCATTTATCTGAATTTTTTACATGACTCAGTACCTTTAAGACCCTGAGTGCAAGACTTTCAGGGTGTATACAGATTTTGGAGTAAGGCAGCTAGATCCATACCTGGGAAGATTACAGCCATATGAGCGTAACTTTCACCAGGAGGGGTGCAGCCGGTAACACGGTACCACAGCTGGGTTACCAGCTGGTATTTCCACATCATGCTATGTGACTCCAATCACACATGTTTGCTTGGAGACAGAGTTGACATTTTGATGAACTGGAATGTAGTAGTACTCCAGATATCTGTTTGCCACATGTGAAATGGTAACAGTAAAACTTGCAAATTCAAAAGGTTGTTTTAGTGATGAGCAGCACAAAGAGTTTTGAGGATAAGTTATATTTCATGTAAAAGGAACCATATAAATATTTGAATATTTGACTGTATAGGAAATGAAGCCAGTAAAAGGTGGATAAAACTGTTTTGTGTCATAAGTAGCCTCATAAACATGATTATGTTAGTGCCTGAACCTTGTCCATAGGAGAGACTGACTCTCATTAAACACGTATAATCTGATAACATCCTTTGTGTGTTTTGTGTGCGCCAAAAGCACAATGAAGACTTTATATCAGTCAATGATATTTATAACAGTCTGTTAGCATTACAATCAAAAAATTACTAATTTTCTAACAACCATAGCATTCTAATAACTGTAGTATTCTAATAAATATAATTCTTAGTATTCTAGTAATTGCTATCATTTATAAACTAAATTACTACTGCAGCTAATTCTCATTAATAAAAGACAAGAGGTATTTGGGCAAATCATTAGTCCAAATAATTTTCTAGGAGGAATATAATGTGGTTTTGGGAAGCTGTGGAGTGTCTTCCTCCTTACTCTTGGGGTTTTTTGGGATATTTTCATGTGTTTTCTAACAGCACCTCCTTAATTGGTCTTTGATTCCACTTTCTGTCAGATCTACTCTATGTGGTACATTTTCCATATGTAGGATATTTATTCTTTGTTTCCTGCTTTCATCTGTAAAACCAGCTGTACAGGTTGCACTCCAGAGGTGGCCACTAATTGACCACTGCTGTAGCATTTCTAGCCCTGGGCCTCTGGTATCGTCCTGTGCTTCTGCTCTCCATCTCTGTGCCACCCTCCCATGCCCATACTCTTCTATGCTGCATTTGTATTACAGGTTTATAGACAGTTCACACCGCACACAATGGCACAGTCCATCCAGGCAAAAATGTGGGAAGTCCTAACTCTGAGCTTTTGTTGCGTTAAAGCAGATCTGTGTGACTAAGCATAACATAAAGACAACTCAACCTCACCAGACTGAATTTAGATCATGATACCCTAAAAGACGTACTTCAGCTACAAAAAATTGGTATTTTAGGCATGGACATCATCCTAAAATTATAGATAACTCACATTACCATGTGTACAATTATTTTAAGTCTAAATTCTCTGCTGAGATCAGTGGCAAAATTATACTAAAGTCAGTGGGATCTGTGCCACCATACACCCTACTTGGAGTAAAATACCTCTTTGGTATTCAGAATGAGCACCAGTATGCTGCACTCATGAACTATCACTCCAGAGCCTGATAGTGCTACTACAGCCTGCACCTTAGAATGCAAGAATTTATGTAGTCCTCTCTATCTCTCCCACTGTCTCTCTGTAGATGAATTATTTTCAACAACAGCAATGGCTATAATTTTTGTAAAATCCTTTGGGATTCTTTTTCATGCTATTCATGTTTTTACAGCTGTCTCTGCTGATTTCAAATGGAAAGAATTAATTAGAATGCTTATATACTAATTTTTAATGAAGTTTCATTACATAGCATTTTCTTCTGTGGCCACCTCTACATATATGGGTTCATGTAAACTCCACTGAACATTTCTTATTATTGATTTTAATACTGAATGTAGTATGCCATAGTACCTTTTATTTTTCATTTGAATTGAAGTAATGAAAATAAGCCCAGATACCATAAGCTGATGAGTTTTTTAGAGTAGATGGCATAAATTACACCTCAAATCAATTTTACTAGCAATTTGTTACTCTACAGACAGAATTAGGGATGTTCACTCATTTTGTGTCATACATATTTCTGTTTGACCTATAGTGTGAAAATGCCTTTTTGAAAACAGCAAAGTGAAGAGATAGGCAGACACCTTATATTAATACAGGTTTTTTCTCTTACAAGTCTGCATAAATTTTCATAACCAAAATAATTTTCCTTTTTTCACAGCAATTATGTTCTGTCATTTTGTGAATTACTTGAAAGAGGTTAATTCATATGCAACAGAGCTAACATTTTTTAATGCAGAAAAAGATTTTATCAAAGAATCCTGAGCTCAGTTCCTAGCACAGATACCTATTGAACCAGGCTTTATTTTTTAGGAAAAAAACCTCAGAAACCAGAGATCAGTGTGGCAGCATGATTATCTATTTTTTTCTCAGCAGAAAAAGCTGTATTTACCTACATGCAGTACTTGAAATATTCACTTGCTGTTATGCTGGTATTTTCAAAAAAACTATTTTATTTTTTTCTAGAACACCATAAAAAAGATTGTTTATACCTGTATGCCTATACTAGTTTTCATTTTCTGAGCCTTAGTTGTATTATAGAAATTGTCAGCTACTGAAGTATGTGTTTCATTCAGTATTAACTGTTCTTAGGGTATTGAGTAACCTGCACATCTGGGACAGAAAACAGCAAAGGATGTGTATCTCCTCACTTATGAGTACTCTTCTGTTTTAAATTAGTTCTTGAAAATTGCAGTCTAAGGCTGATATAGAAAATGTATTTCCGATAAACATTCAATTCCAGAACGTCCCTAAAAAGAAAAATCTGAGATCTCAGTGCAAAATACAGCTGTATGACTAAGTAGTGACTTTACTTGTCACCTCTAGAAGTTATTATACTTTTTGACACAGTTTTCCCAGTGCACTTACAAGTTAGTTTGCTATCAGATGCCAAGTTGATTCGGGAAAAATAAGGAAGGAGGTACATAATCTTCAAAACAATTTCACAGAAGGATAATTGCGTTATTCATATGCATAAGTATTTATGGCAATAATAGTCATCTTCCTGAAGGGCTAAAAGCTTCAGTAAGGACCAGTTCTCTCCTTTTCTTGTCCCCTTTAAATAATTTTGTCATTTGTACACCTATTTAGTTTTGGCTGATATGTGTTTTACCAATATGTAATATGTAGTGCCAGTTCTTATACTTAGTTTCCTATCTCGAATTATACTAGTCTCACTGCTTTCGTAGTCTGTACTAGCTCAGAGACTGATCTAAGCAACAGAGAAATATCCATGAAAAAATATCTTTTTCCTGGGTTGAGGCATTTGAATCTTTTCCATCTCCTGTTGTAGATGTGCTTCTGTCACCAGCCTAAATGCCTGAGGATAACAGAGGAGAAAAGATTTAGTTACAGCAAGCTTTTTATGCTAAAGTCAGTCCTCATGATACTTTCATCACTTCAGTGCTGACTCGGAAATCAGGAGATAAGGGGCCATGTGGGTAAGAAATACATAGCAATAGAGAGGTGAGTATGCAGAGGCGCTAAATACTTTCAGAGCACTTCAGAAACATCTCTAATGAAGATAGAGTATGGATTAAAATCACTCACAGGGCAAATCTGAGTGTACTAGAACACCACCAAGTATGAAATTGTCTGCTGCCCTGCCACTGCAAAATGTTCCCTTGCCCAGCAAATAGACTTATCAAATCTGTGCCAAATGCTGCAATTCTGTCAAGTGCCGCACAGCCTTCATTCAGACAAAAACATTTTTTTTGGTGTTTCTCTGTGTAAAAAATCCATATGGACTTTGACATTGGACCCATTTTTACTAATACTGGTATTATGGTATTTCTGGGAAGGTTTTATGAAGGGCAAAAGATATCAAAATGTGTTCCTTCAGATTACAGGGGTTAGGATAATTTGTATTAGAAAGTGACAAGCAATACATAAATACCTTTTACAAGAATTTAATAACCCATATAAATCTGTAATGCTGAAACTGATGCATTCTATAAGCTTATTTTGGGGTTTTAAGCCAAGCTGGAGATGAAACACCTCACAACTGCTCACTCAACCTTTCCTCTTTTCTGCCGCCTAAGCGGACTGATAATTGAAGCAAAACTTGTATGTTGAGATAAGAAGAGTTTAATAATTGAAAATAAATTAAAATACAATAATAATGGTAAAGGTTAATAATGATAACAAAAGATAAACAAACAAGTGATGCACAATGCAATTGCTCACAAAAGCACAGCACTGTAACAGCCACCGAGAAGAAATTAACTCTAGCCCAGCTGTAGCCGGGACAGCTTAGTACATGACCTTTCATATGTACTTTTAGTATATCTAGCAAAGGATCATGCTGCTATTTTCTTCAGTGCATTGAGTAGGTAAATAAAATAACTCAGAGGAACTACGTTCCCTATTCAATTGAAAGAAATAAGCATGTTATGAGACTATAAAAAAGAACTTCTTTTTTACTTTACTTTTTGATATTATGAAGAATTGGCTTGGCACAAGTAAAGTGGAAGTGCAGGGCAAAAAAATCATTACTGAAATCATTACAAAATTGCACCATCCCATTTATGATTTGTACATTTGTGCTTTCGTGTAAGGGGTGCAGTTGGTCACCAACTTGGTTTAAAATGACACATGATAACTAATGGGTAAAGTGACTAGTAACTAGGTATTCACAGTAACTACTAAAGACCATTTGAATACTCGCAACTGAAAGACTGTAACTTTACCTAAATAATAGGAAATATTATCTTATAAAATATTCCCATTTGAAACACTTTAAACTAACAAAGATATGACTGTTTCCACTAAGAGTCTTAATATCCTAAATTCTCCCAACTTCTAGAAATCTCATTTCTGTGGACATGGTTTTAATGTTCCTGATCATCCTGAAGCCAAGTATGGTTTGATATACTTTCCCAGCGATTTATGAAGATTAAAGTATTAGCAATGATTCATTCTGATATTAACCATCAGAGAATATTTTTTATTTTATTCACTTGACTAACCATGATGATATAATTACATGTATAATAATCTAATTCCATAACCAACAATAGCAAGACATTTATTATTAACTCAATTTCTGGTCCTTCTGAGTTGTCCTGTAGATGTAATACTGAATTGCATTTTGCCATTTAATAATATTGCTATTTACAGAAAAAAACAATGTTACAATTTCTTTTCCATTCTTAATTGATCCAGATCTGTAGCAACTGAAGACCTGCATCTTTTAAAATTAGGATTTCATATAGTTAATTGATTTAAGTACAGAATCTTTCATTGTTTTTTTGTACAGAAACAATCAAAATAATTGAATAATTTCTATTTCAAATTACTAGTTAGACTGACAATAAGATGAAAATCATTTTCTGACTCTAAGGAACCAAATTTGCTCTGAGAGAAAAAAATCTATTAATCATTTGTAAGATCAGGTCTTCTTTATCAAACTTGAAGAATAAATAACACAGGTATAGTTCTTCAGTATTTTAATAGTCAAAAACAAACTCCCCTGTGTCAGTGATTTAAGAATATACAACTGGATTAGTCAAACTATGTTGCAAGCATTCTTTTTCAGCTACAGAGCCTAAGGGAATCCACTGATTGGTGTATGAGAAGCATACAAGATCAGCCACAGCTGAGCTGTCTTAAACTCAGCTTTAAGATCCTTTCCAGTTTACAGGTCCAAAAGGATAGAAGGGCATACAAGAATTTCAGCAAAAAAATCCTGCAAAATTAACCAACACTTTATTCCCAGCCTTTTTTCAAGAACATTATTCTGGCTTCTCTAGCTATTTATACCAATGTAAGGCATTTTTTAGGTTTATACATGGGAAAAAAAAAAAAAAAAAAAAAGAGATGTGTCAGGTAAAAATGAATTTGATATAAGAAAGTCTAAATTATGTTTTCTGAAAATTGCAGGTTATATTCTTAGATATGGTTAGGTCACAGGATCCTAGTATGTGCTTCTGTTCCTACTCAGAAATAAAATTTTAGAAGTTTAATCTCACAAGTTGAATTTGAATGGAAAATAGATGTTTTTCACAGAAAGAAATATAATCTTCAGGTATTTCAGAAAATTATTATGTAAATTAGTTTCTTATGGTCTTGCTTTATCAGGAACACTGTAATTATCTTTTCATTACCAAAATATCTTTTCCCTTGCTACTGCCTTCAAGACTTTAATTTTGTTCGTTTTGACATCCACTAGCAGGAAAAGTCGCTGAATCTGTTCACTTCTTTCTTTCAGGAGAACAAATAGTCTAGAAAATTAGCCCTCAGGATGTAAACTGTCTAAACATCCAAAATGTTTTGTGTTACCATGGCTTGAAAAGTATATGGAAAGTCCATCAGTTTTTATTTCAAGGCAAGAACAGCTATTTACAGCATTTGGCTCATAAAGGCAGTACATCTCCCAAACACATTTGTTGTATTCTTGTCCTTTCCAATTTCATCCTCCTGCATTGTTGCCCTGGAATTTTGTAAGCCTTCTGGTTTTAACCTTGGAGTCAGATTCTTTTCACACGGATTCATGTAAATAGTAGCCGATGTTTACTTAACGGTATTTTCTGTTTTTCATTCCTTTTGTGATATGACAACTTTGATGAGCACCTTTCTTCTCCAGTGGAATGAAGAAGGAAGTGACATGCTCTCCAATCCCTTGTGGAGTTGGGACGTGTATAAGAATGAGATAATGTCAATAAATCGATGTCATTTCCTCCTTTCTGCTGAACCTGGCAGGTGTAAGAGTGTCTTTATTGTGTCTCCACGGACACACTGCATCTTTTTGTCTGTCCTCTCCCTGTAAGTCTTGCCTAATTAATGAGGGAATTTGAGAAGCAGTGCAGCTTATAGACCACTATACTTTGACTTCCTTAGATAGAAGGAATTCCAGAGAGTATTAATATGTCTTCCTATATCTTGTGCCTTCCAGAAACACAGCAAAATAGTAGTTCCCAGAGTACTGAAGCAACAGGATTTGAAAGTGACAACATAGCTGTGTTTCACCTTTTCGGGGCTATTTGACTGGATCATGCTGGAGGGAGATAAAAGCCTCAGCATATTACATCATAGAGACTTAGCAAAGTGTAAGTTTGGCAAAATGGCTTTGAGGCAGCGAGGCTGGATATGACCAGTGAAAAGGGAAGCAAGTCCATTGAGAGAAGCTGAATGAAAGTAGATTAATTGGAATAACTCAAGTATATTCTGATGGCCTCTGTGGAAATGTGGTGGGATGGACTGATGGAGAAGGAGGTTACTCATCTGGTAAGAGCTTGTGCCTTGTGTCTCATATACTGCCATCAGAGAGGTTGGATATTCCTATATTACACTTTTTGTGGTTTCATTTTACACCATAGGTAAGCTATGGCCTTTAAATCAAACCTGTTATATTTAACCTGTTTCCTGTAAAGTTAGTATAGTTTTTAAATAGATATATTTATTCAATACATATTTTAAAATATTTACTTTTATTAGAGCCTAAATCTCACAAGATCCCTAACAAAAGTTTATGGCTGACACTTCAAAAACATATAGTAAGAAAATACCCCCATAGCCACGAGCTTTACAATCATAGTGTGCTATGTGCCGTATCAGTGACATAAGGAAATATGGTCTGGAGAAAATCTTATTTTTGGTGGGTTGGTGTTTTAGGTTTTTTTGTGTGTTCTTTTTTCCTCTTAAAGAATTTTTCCCTATGCTAAGGCATAATTGCTGGGTGCTTAAGAGAGACAAAAAGACCTGGCCACAGGGGGAGGGGTCCAGCTGTCCTCTTTTACCTGGGTTTTTTCTCAGATGGGGGCAGAGATGCCACGAGATTTGAACTGGGAAAAATGGCTGGGTACAGTGCCTAGCTCTCTTTGTTCTCCCGGCTTTCAGAGGGGCCGGAGAGGCTGCAGTCGCTGTGGGGAGAACTCATCGTCACTGTGGGGTCCTGCCTTCTGCTGCCTTCCTTCTACCGGGAGTGGAACTTGCTCGCTGGAGCGGCCTTTTGCACTGGGACCCTGTTTAACACCCTAGCTCACTAAAACAGGGACCTTTTCACCACCTGCTCAGGTGCCTCAGGGGGCCCTGGGACCCCAAGCCCGCCTTTCCTTGCCCTACCAAGAGGCAGCTGCCCTGCTTCCGCCGTTCCTTTACTGCTGATTTGAGGCTTCGCTGCATTGTAGTGCCGCACCCCCCGCCTGCTCAGACGTCCCGGAGTTTCCCGCTGCAGCTCCAGAGCTTGATACCTCTCGTCTATCACCCGGGATTTTGTGTTCATCCCTGCTGTTCCAGCCTGCTGTTCCCGGGGGATCCTGCTGGAGCACCAAGACCGGCTGCCCAGGGGGTTTGTGAGGCCTTTCTCCCATCCCGGCCCGGCCCGGCCCAGCCGCCATTGCCGCGTGCTCCCCGCGCTCGCTCCGCAGCGCCCCCTGCAGGCGCGGGGGAACCATCGCCCCCGCCCTGCTCAGCGGGAGCCGCCAGCGCCCCTGCCGGCCGTGAGCGGAACTGCACCCAAGGGGAAAGGGCCCGGCAGCCGAGAAGGCGTCACTGGGGCCTGGTTCTGTTCGGTGTCACTGCCACAGGTATCAGTGTTTTGTTTGCCTTGTTATACGTATATATATATATAAGTAAAGAACTGTTGTTCCTATTCCTTATATCTTTGCCTGAAAGCCCCTTAATTTCAAAATTATAATAATTCAGAGGGAAGGGGGTTACATTTTCCATTCGACGGGAGGCTCCTGCCTTCCTTAGTAGACACCTGTCTTTCAAACCAAGACGGTTGGTTGTCAAAAACTTCTATATAGACAGCTTATTTTATTCAGAGAAAAACCACATAGAAGATTGCTACACAGAAATAGCCAAGTATATTCTGAAATCCTCGTTCCTATTTCTATGTATAGTGACTATTAAAGCTACATAAAAGGTCAGTTATCTCCTCCAGCTCTATTTGCTATGAGTTTTATAATGCATATATAAAATGAAGACCCAGTTTACTACTGCTTTTTGTCTCATCTTTGTAAGATAATGTCATGCTTGAACATGTGGTAACATTTTAAATGTTTTTTCAAATTATTTTTTTCCTATTTCTGATTTAAGAACTATTTAAATTGTTTTAATTTTTCCAGTTCCCACTTAATTTTAGTCTTCATATAAGTAATAAGAAAAGTCTGTGATGTTTGAATAGTTTACTAAGTATGAGAGATAGTTTTGGGCATATACATATTTCCTAGCAAAATAGCTACATTTAGAAAAATAAATTCCATTTTAAAAGAATCCAGTGGCCTGAGTGCTCCTTTTTTTCAACGCAAAAGAAAGAACACTCCAAGGATCAGTTCACTAATTAAAACCGAAATCAGTTCTTCAAATGAAAATTTGTTAGTAAAAGTTTTTGTCTGATTTTTTTTCCTTTTTGATACATACAGAGTGATACACATGGGGTAGTTTCAGCTGTCAGTTGTATGATCTTCCATGGTCATTTGTCTTGGGGTGACTGTGTGACTTTATGTATCCCATATCGCCTGCCCTGTGCCCAGGCATGATTCTTGTGCCCTTCTGTGCCTTTAAAACTGGGTTCAAGAGTAAGGAAAAAAAAGCCAGATGAACTTTTCAAAGCAGTTTGTGCTCCAAGGTCACTCTATCTGCTCTGCATGCTTCTGCTGCTGGAGAGCAGAGAAAAAGCACCTTCTGGCTTTTCCCAGCTCTTGGCTCTTTTTCTTGCAAGAGAGAGACAGAGAGTTAAACTCCTTTGTCTCCCTGGGACTTTGGCTTCTTCTGTTCTTCTGGAACTGTGCAGCAACATCAAAACATCATCCGGTAGAACCTTCCATGGAAGTCCGGAGGTGGGCCGGTGCCAAACTTCAGCTCTGGGGAGGAGTGAGACCACACCCACAGATTCCCACCCAGGATTTCATAAAACAAAAAAGTCAATTTTTTTCTGGACAAGAGAACAGCAGAAAAATAGAGGAAGGCACTGGTGCCTTAGCTAACCATTTTGATTTATAATCTGTGTTTATATTAGGTTAGCAATCTCAGTTTGCCTTCACCTGTGACAATTTCTGAGTCCTGAAACTTCTGCAGGATTTCTGATTGTGAGTCCATGTACAGGATGGATGCAGAACCCGAGGAGACAGTTTGCCACCACTGCACAGACATTTACCAAAGTCTCCACTGAGCTATGGGACAAAATTATCCTCCACTCTGAGTTAGAGGGACTTGCTAAGCAGAGTGTTGTGGGCAATTGACTCAGGGGGAGTGAAAGTGTTGGAGAGATCACATTGTTGACCTTATAGCTAGGTAGAATCATGACTTCTGGTGCTTTCCTCTACTAAAAGGAAGTAGAGTTATTTAAATTATTAACTTGCTATATCTGGGCTAAACGAAAGGAAAGAAAAAGATACTAAAAAGATCAATGTATTTTCTTTCTTTGTGAAATTTGTACACAGTCATTTCAGATCAAAAGTACTGTGTACTTCTGATATTCTCATCCTGCCCAACAAGGACAAATGATGGGAAGGCTGAGAATGTTCATGACAATGAACAAATATCAATTTAGGAATACCTTCTTTTTCCTTATTATCCCAAGAAAAAAAATCCAAGAATTTCCTGTAGTAGGCAGTATATTTGTATAAATGTTTTTCTTTCTGTTCTTTTGAATAAGAAAACCTATGCAGAGGCTAAAACCACAGGATATTGAGTGTGTAGGGACCCAGACTTCAAAATTGAAAAGTGTAAAGAAAAATCTGTGTTAGGATTGAGATGTCCACTAATCCAATCAGAAATTTCTAAAGCTTTATTTCTCTATTGGCTAGAATCATGTTTCTATCTGCCAGTCTACAATTCTTTCTACAAACAGTATATATTTTTGCTATTTTCTTTTCTTATTCCCTGATCTTTTTTAAAAATATACATGTAAAGAATACACATTTTTCTCTAATAACTGGGTTTTTTTTCTTCTGATCTTCTTGCCTATCTGAACAATGGTTTATTGCAGGCTTGAAGTCCAAATTAATTTTTCTTAAACAGATGGTATCATGTTTTGACTCTAAATACATGTGCTCAGTGGATAGAATGACATGAATAATTTCTTGTTTTGACTGGAAATATGTATTCTCATGCATTCAAGAATATTTGCTTTTCCATTGTCATATCCTCGTAGTGATTCAAAATCACCCTGTCTTCAGACAAGAAGTCCTTTTTATCTTTTGATGTCTTCAGATGGTGACCTCCAGGCCAATACCAGAAATTATACTTACTGCTCCTGAATTCTGCGACCAGCTATTTTACACTGTTATACTCCACTCTCTTCCTAATATTTCAGTCCTTCTTGAGGTCATCTGAAAGACCACATAGAATTCTTAGGATGTCCTCCTAATTTATTTTATTACCTGTTTCCATTAGCAAATATTTAAAATCCATTACTACAGTTCTCCAGTAAAATTTAGTTCAGGATGCCTTTTTTTTGTAAACCCAATGACTTCTCTTTCCTTTCATGGTTTTACATAAACCAGATCAATATTCCCCTAAAAGAGAAATGAAGGCCTAGTTAATACAGATAGTGGAGCTTAAGGGTAGAGTCTATATACTTTAAGGCAGACAAGAAAGATGAGATTTGGTTATTAGGTACCTAACAATACTTTGAGGCTCTACCATTTCCACCACATCTTCAGCTGTCACTCCAAGGAAGCATGGATCTCACATAGGTTCTATGCTATTGCAATCAGTTCCACATGAATGTCTTGGATGCCCTATGGCATCCAGAAGATAATGAGGCATTTGAGTTCCACCCCTACACAAGTACACCTGGAATGGATTATTTGAGCTTCAAAACAGCTGCCACCTTCTATGTGATGTTTCACTGATTACATTTCCGATATACAAATCAATGAGGTTTCCTTCATTTAATTAACCTCGAAAATCACCCAGCTTATTAGATAAAAATATCAAGTTGCACTGGAGTAGTCAATTTTTCATGAGTCCATTTTGTATTTTAATTTATTTTATGTAGGAATATATGTATTCAAATACGACTCATATTAAAACTAGGGCTAAGGCTTACATGTTATTAAGGGCAGCTTGAGGAGACTTTAGCTGCTCAGTCTCTAAACCTGCATTACAGTCTCTTATTTGCCTTCTGTAACCAGAATTCCTGCTACCAAAAAGTGTTTTCCAGATGGAAGGTGTGATCTGGACTTAATTAGAGATCATAAAGTAGGATGGCCAAAAGAGGCCTAAAGGCTATCTGTCACAGCCTTGTCATTAGAAGTTTAGAGAAAAGAGAGTGGCAGATCAAGGAAATATATTTTTTTCTCCATGGATTTCATTTTTGTATTTAAATCAATCTCTGAGATAATGAAAGGACAATTAATTTCCATATTCAAAAGAATATCTGATTATTATGCTCTATCTTACTATATTTTTTTACAAGTATGGTTATGTGTGAACCACCTATTATGTTTAGTGTAATTTGACCTCAATTTAAACCCATGTAGTTAACTGCAAATCCAATACACTTACAAAAATACCAAAAGGAGCAAAATTTTCTTTCTACATTCTTCTTTCCTACCATAAAATAGCTTATATTTCATTCTTATCTCTGTCTCAAATCATATTCTCCAAGATTAGAACACCCTGCTTGTGACGTTGAAGGTAATAAGCATCTCCTTCTGCATTTCCTCATGAAAGACATTTCTTTCAAAGCTCTAGATAAATTAATGAGGGTATTTGTTCCAGTACTTCATATGCTGTACGCCTAGATCACAGATAGCAATTAAGATTTCAGTTTGTTCCATTAATTTGAGGTAGTTTCTCATATAGGTTCTTAATAATCAGGCTTAACATTATAACAGAAACTTTTGCTGCATTTCATGACAGCAATGAATTATGTGTTTTCAGTCAAGGGTACTCTGCTGCGAAACAGATTAGAGAAGAGAAAACATTAAGACAGAGGGTGTCTTATCTTCAAAACATGCTGCAAAATTCTTTTTCCATACCATTCTCATTTTCATTAAAGTCAATGGACTTTGCCACAATGTAGAATTGTAACATAGGAATGTTTACACCAATATGTACATAAAACTTTCTTGTTTGGTGTCCTATCTGTGATATGTGTCACGCCAGGCATGCTATGGAAAAATGCAAATGATTCACAGCCTGAATAATTAAGTTACAGCAAACACTTCTTAGATTCTGCCAATAAAATTAACCAGAAAAATACAACAATCAGTCAAAATGTAAAAATTTATCCCTTACAGGCTGGCTTCAAAATCTGACTGGTTTTCCATCCACTTATTCAAATGAATACTTGACAGTGAAACTGAGTAGATGTGTGATGACATGCTGAAGTATTGCAGAGACTGAAATTTCAGCATTTACTAGCTTTGTTACATAAGACTGAGAAATTCTTGGATTTTACTCCTAACTAACTGGAAGGGGGGTGGGGGGAAGTTCTATAAAACTTAATTTCTTTATTGCAAACAGCTCTGTCCAAAAGTATGAGGATTTATCTATTTCCCTTTCTAATATAACAGGGTAAGCTTTGTGATTATCTGTATAAATGTTCAATTAGACCTAATGATGTTTTATGGTGATTAGATTCACAGGCTGAAAATTATTATTGTTAGTTATACTCATGGGAAAAAATAAGGAAAAAATCAATTCTAACTTTGTATGCACAGTGAAGGGCTCTGAACTAGCTTGTACTACAGAGGAAAGATATTTCAGAGTTATAATACATTATTCTATGAAAATAGAGTAATCATCTTAATGTTCAGAAGCAGTCAAACAAGCAAATTGAGTATTACAATTTATTAGGTAAGGAATGTAGAACTAATCAGAAAACAATGTTGTGGCACTGTAGAATACACAATGTTCCTGGAACAGGAATATTTGGTTAAAATAAACCAAATCACCTTTTCAAAAAAAAACCCCAATAAAGCAAAGCAAAACAAAAACTTGGAAAATGTAGAGGGAAAGGTAACATGATGACCAAAAGCAGAAGATCAATAACTAGTGATTAAAATCATGCCATTTTTGTCATCCTAACAAAAACTTGAATAATTTTTAACACAATAAAGATTTATCAAACCACAAATGTCCAAGAAAGTTGAAACAGGTTCGTTGGGGTTTTTTGGCTTAGGTTTTTTGTTTGGTTGGTTGTTTTTTTGGCTTTTTGTTTTTTTTTTTCAATGTCTCAGAATGCAAGAAAACAGGAGGCAGTAGATGAAATTGTCAGACATCAATCTGAAAAACATTCTTCCACATGAAACAGAGTCAAATGATGGAACTTACCTCAATAAGACGTTGTGCATGAAAAATTGTAGATAAGATCAAGAGCAATTATAAAAATTCATGGAAGAGCTACCAAGAGTTAATAAACACAGTTCTGCTACTCACATCAGTCTCAGACAGACCACTCAGTAGAGTCCAGAAAATTACAACACAAAAACATTGTAGAACACTTACCTTGTTCTGATATTCTTTATAAAGTTTTCTTTTAGTAGTTCTTGGTGCTATGTAAATTAGTCTGATCAGTATATGTGAGGATGTTATATTATTGCAGGAGGAAGAGGATGAGAAGGAAAGTTTTACAAATATTATGTAATAATTGTACGTAAAGTTATTTCTTTTACTTAAAATTATTATATAATAATTATAACGGTACTACTGATGATAATAAACTGGGTGCGCTGTTCATTTTCTCAAGGAATAAGAGACTCTGCAGCATGTTGTGGTGCATTGGTAGAATGGGAAACTATCAATGACATGACATGACATGACAATGACCAAATGCTGGATTCTACATCTGGAGAAACACCAGGAACAAATATAAAATGGGAGAGGAATGGCTCAACAACAGACCTACAGAAAGTGATTTGGGGGTGGTGGTGGACAGCAGGCTCAATATGAGCCAGCAGTGTGCGCTGGCAGCCAAGACAACAGATCACATTCTTGGGTGCATCAAACACAGCACAACCAGCTGGGCAAAAGAGTTGATTACCCCGCTGTATTCAGCATTGGTGTGGTCTCACCTGGAGTACTGTGTGGGCCCCACAATTCCCGAAGGATATGAGGGTCCATGCATCCAGAAGAAGCAACAGACCTAGTGAAAGAGCGTGAAGGAATTTCCTGTGAGGAGTGGCTGAGGACTTTGGACTTGTCTGCTTTGGAGAAAAGGAGGTTGAGAGGTGACCTCGATGCTCTTTACAGCTTCCTGAGGAGGGCAAGTGGAGTGGGAGGTGCTGAGCTCTTCTACCTGGGATCCAGCGACAGGATGCATGGATATGGTTCAAAGCACATCAGGGGATGTTTAGACTGGACTTTTAGCCTGGAAGCATTTCTTTTCCAAGAGCATTGTCGAACTCTGAAACAGGTTTCCTAGAGAGGTGGTTGATGCCCCAAGCCACTTAAATGTTTAGAAGGAATTTGGACAACATGCTTAACATTCTGTTACCTTTGGTCAGCCCTGAAGTTGTCAGGCAGCTGGTCTAGATGATCATTGGAGGTTCCTTCCAGTTGAAACTATTGTGCTCTATTCTACTCTATTCTGTTCTATTCTATTCTATTCTGGTCTATTCACCTTTGATCACACAGCTGCTAAAGTTGTGGTCATACTTAAACCATGCATTCTCCTGCATACACCTTCATAAAATTATTACAGGTTAAAAGAAGTATATTAATCTTCTTAAATGGCATAAAAGAAACTTATTCATTTTAAGTTCTTTCATGGTCTTTTCTTTCTCAGATTAATGTGAAAGTCTCTAAATAGCTTTGGAGACTTGTATTGAAAGTCTGGGGACTTATTGATTTATAGAAAACAATAATGAGGTAACTGGCAAAAATTGTCTTCAAATAGGAATATTTAGTGCAAAATTACAGCTTTTAAAAAGACTGTTTTCCTTCAGCTCAGAGTTTTTGGTCTTTCTAGCCCCTCAAAATTGTTAATATATGCCAGTAGATGTTGTCCATGTCTTTTTTTACACATTCACATCTGTTAAATTTTGTCTAATTTTGACTTAAGAACAGAGAAGTCAAATAACAGCAACTGTGCAAATCAAATCAAAAGACTCTGTTTCTAAAGAAATAAAAAGAGCCAGCTTGCGTAAGGCAGGCGAACGATGATGTGTCCAGGCAGGTGAATCACGGAGATGTGTGTTTGGTGTTGGAGGTTAGGGAGAAGGAGCGGGCAATGTGACTGATTCCCAGCCAAAGCATTCAAAAGCAGTATCCAGACATTGCAAGGAAACTCATGTGCCCTTCTTCTGCCTTCTGTTACTGACTAATGTTACCAATCCCTCAGAGATGAGTAGCTGCAGAGATAAGAACCCAGTCGCAAAACAAGTCTGTGCAATTTAATTCCGCAAGACAAACATGAAGCTGACCTTGCCTACTCGTGTCAGTTTGTCCCTTCAGCTTTGATACTCACTCTGTGCTTCAGACAACATTTGCTTTCATAGCTAATTCACTCCATGAGACAGATAGACTGAGGGTAAAACTGACTCAAAATTTTAGCCTCCAGGTATACTGTTTTAGGCCACTGAAAGACTTTTTAATCACTCTAAAACTGTTAAACCAAACACAGAACGTGATATTTCTAGGATGAAACCAGAAAAAATATCAGATCAGACACTATGATTAAAAATTAGAAAAGAAACTGGAAATACCAATAATTTGAAGTAATTACTTATGGTACCTGCAGCAGTCCGTCTATGACTGGTGCAATTTAAGTGAGGATGATTCTCCAAAAATAAAAGTTGTTTTTGCCTCTGATGTTTTAAAGATTCTTATGTCTGTAACATAATTGACATGCACGTGTTTTCAAGTGATTGCTTAAATGTATAAGCTTTATTTTTCACTGATTTCCTCAAAAGTTTTGTGCTTTAGAGAAAATATGTGGAGAAGAGGAAGTATAACTATTAGAGGACACAAGCTAAGGCTAATTTCAACAGTTATAGCAAATGTGCTTCGAAATGACTTGGCAGTGTAAAACTTGCAGTGAATAGTTTATCATAGATACCTGTGATGTTATTACAATAAATCCTCTTTTCAATGTCTTGTAGTATTTCCGTGATACATCAGCTAGGTTGAGTGAATTAAGCAACACCAGAAGGAATTTCTAGCAGATGCAATGGTAGAACTCATGAACTTTCTGCTCTATAGTGAGGCTCTTATGCTATAAATTTAAATTACGCTCTATGTTATCTCTTTAGACACTGAGCACTTTTCAACTGAAATTTGCAAATAATTCTATTTAATAATTTTACCTCAATTTTACTGTTTTGTATGTCAAAAGTATGTCACTTTTGCAATCAGAAAAGTGATTAGTAACCAAGCTATCTTGAGTCCTGATAGCAACAAAGCTGTCCTGATTCAAGGAAGTGTGCATATATGAGGTCCTGAGGTACACACATTTTTTCAATTCTTCAGCTGGCAAGATAAAGACAACTTTAATATGCTTGCATGTGTCACAGCTACCTCCTTTGAGAGGAGATTAATGAGAATGGTCAAGTAGAGTTCATTAGGGAACAGTTTATTCAATAGAGAAAAAAATATTGGAATAACTTGTAAATCAGGCACAGTGAAATGTCCCTCAACAAAACCATGGTGTGTCTTGTTGGCAAACTCTCTTCCCTTCCAAAATAGCTAACTTGTTATCCCTGTGTCATCCCTCGACCAGGCTCAGGCAATGTCTGGGACAATATTTCCTTCACAAGCTAAACCTGCATCAAGGAACTCATGGAGGCTTGTGCTTGAGACAGTGCTTGAACCCACTGGTATTGTTTATTTAACTTGAACAGACATCATACAAGTGATGGTTGGGCAAGACAGACTATCGCCAGTTCCTCTGGTGGTATTCTCCTGGCACTAGTTAATCATGGTTTTTGGGTATATCCAGACCCTCATAAGCACAGGCAGGAGGAAGCAAGACACTCAGAATCAGGGGTACAGGGCACATCAGATTTGCAAGCAGAGCAGTGAGGAGAGGGGTGAACACAGTTGCAAGCCATTGTGTAGCATTTGGGAAGTGTTGTTGAAATAGAACTGAACTGCACTGAGATGTACTGCAAATCTGGTAAATCTCTGTTGTTCAGTGGAAAAGTGTTTAGAAGGGGATTTTCTGGCTGGATTTGTCTCTGAACCGAATCTCAGAGTTTTCCCTCAGCAGCCCTCCCCTCCTCTGCTTTTCTGCACCTCTGCAGCAGCAAGGAGACAAAGAGCTGCCACTGCCCTGCTGAACAGACTGTTACCTCGTTCCACTACCTTTCTTAATGATAGTGAAGACTGGAGAAAGCCACATTTGGTCCATGTCTTATGAAGAACCATGGACATGCAGCAGCCACTGCTGCACCAGAAGGAGGTTAGAGCAGCACAAAAACTCTCAAATGCCTTCTGAGTTGGGGAAAACTGAGCCCTCCTGCCCATGGTGTAAGCTGTTTCTCACAAAACTCAAGCAGGACCATGGATAGTGATGTTCTGTCCTCAAGTTCTGTTGAACATTTCTGAAAAACATGTTTCAAGAACTTCCAAGTAGTAAATGCTGGAAACTCACTATTTCATCATTATCATTAAACATTAATGTATATTTTTACTCTTACTGATCTTATGTGAGCTTTGCTTAAATAGGTCAAGGCTGGTCTACATACGACATGATAAACAAATGTGTGTGTTTCTTACTCCTACAGTATAAATCTATAAATTATCTTCTGGGTTTTTTTGGAGAAGGTATTTCCTGTTTGCTTTTTCTTGTTTTCTTGTTGTATGTATATATATATGCTGTGTTCTCATTATATATTACTTACTTGGAATTCCGTATTCTCCAAACCAAATTTTTTTATATCTCGAAGGTTAAATCCAGATATAATTGTAATTTAATGAAAAATATGAATTAGGTAATGGGAAAAAACTGATTTTTGAGCTTATAAAGACTTGTGCAACACTAGTCTCCTCTATTGCAAATAATATACAATCGAAATAATTTGCTGAACGTATCAGCTGCAGTGGAAAATTTTTGTGTTAGCGAGTACAAGGATTAAAGCTGATGTTCTGATGTGTAAACAAGTACTCTTTTACCAGAAATTTCAAATTGAGGAAGACAGTTTCTTTAGACATCAAATCCAC
Organism: Platysteira castanea; assembly: GCA_013397175.1. Classification (NCBI taxonomy): domain Eukaryota; kingdom Metazoa; phylum Chordata; class Aves; order Passeriformes; genus Platysteira; species Platysteira castanea. Next base: position 131,458 of record VYXC01001150.1, on the reverse strand, counting down.
TCCTGAAAAATACAAACTGAAATCCATGGAAACACTTGGATATGCATATATGCCTTTAGGGATCAACAGGTTTCACCTGTTGCAAGCATTTACAGCAAATCTTTAAGAGAGTAGAAGTGCCCTAAAATGGTATAGAAATCACATTAACATTTGAAGAAAGGTAACCTTAACCCCTTATTTCTACATGCAAGCCAAGAAATATACTATAAAGTAAGTCAAAATGACACTTATAATGGAATATTGACTTCCTGAAATTTAGGCCACTAATTTTCCTCTGCAAGTTTAGTACAAATAACTTTATTTCTGTGTTTTGGGAATGCAAGAATTTTGTTGCATATTACCTGTATCTACCCACTGGCTTATGTACAGTACAATTTTAAGTAAAGTGAGTAACTGCTACTAATATGCAAAGCCATAACATAATGTTATGATTTTTTTTTTAAATCACTAAGGAAAGTTACTGCTTAACAAAATTACAACGGCTTGTCATAACTAAACTTACATAATAAACCAGAAGTTTAAATAATAAAACAAAATTTAAAAGTTTCCATACTTCTAGAGGCAATTAACTGTAAAAGTCCATGTAATAAAATAATTTTAAGATAAAAATAACATAAAACCCCAAATTAAAGTAAAACATTAAATGAAATGTTGAAATATTCTTAGATTAAAACATTGAAGATGTAACAGAAAATAAAATGTACATTAAAAATCAAGTATATTTCCAACATATGCATTTCAACAAAAGTGAAAACTTTATTTTGGAAAATACTAGTAAAACAAAGCATTTCTGACATCAAAATTCATCTCTGGGAAAAGCAAAAAGCCTAGCTCTCGAGGATAGCTGAGTATCTCCTACCAAAGAAAGGAGATATTCACTTGTGGAAAATTCCTCCATGCCAGGAGCTCTGAAATACACTGTAGCTTTCTCTTTCCTTTAGTTCAGGACCAAACTGCCAGATGCTGCTAAGGCATTGATCAAGTGTGCACAAAAGAGATTCCACTTTCTCCTAGTGGAACTCCTTTTTTTCATCTGTGCCGTTTTTGGATTGCTAAGTTCTTGCAGTAAGTAGTATAATGACTACTGGGACCTTACAAAATTACTAGAAATTCAGACCATGCAGCTATAGATTTACATTCTAAAATTTGTTTTCCATTCTCTAAATTCTTTAACTACTGTACGTTACTGAACTAGAATACATATAGCAAGCTGTTTTGGAAAAAAAACAAACAAATGAAATAAACTTTTAATGCCTGTCTTCTTGTGTGTGATTTTTCTGTTTAAAGTAATGATAATAATGAGAACAGTCTTTTGGAATTAAAAAATTACAGTTGTACTATATTTATCTCACTGTAAGTACTAATTTTTACTGGGAGGTCCGGAAGCATTTCTTTTCCAAGAGCATTGTCGAACTCTGAAACAGGTTTCCTAGAGTAACTGTGCAACAGAGGAAGAACAGTATTTCATATTGTATTGTATCTTGTATTTTACTTTTCTTTACATTATTCACATTACTATTTCATTGCTTAAAATAATGACATTTGTGCTAGATATTAAAAGACAGAGGTGATATAACCTGCATTCAATGAGATATGAAAACAAATTAAATAAGATAATTTAGTAATACTACGATATTCTTTAGAATTACCTTGCCACAAGATAGTAGATTAAATTATTCTGACTACAATACAAACTAGAGTGAAAGTAAAGAGTAGAGATGAGTAATAGTCTTCCATATCTTTTTACGAGCTTTCTGGGAAAGAATGAATGTAATTTGGCAAGCAAAATTGCTTTGGCAGCACACAGGAAAATGAGGAGAAAATAAGACTTTATGTTCTGTTTTACAAACAGCAACTAACAAGTAGATGAATATTAAGCAATTTTGTATTTATAAATACTAAAATTATTGCATGATGGTTTTGCTAACTCAGAGGAAGGTAATTACCCACAATGTAAGACACCTAAATTTAAACATTAGCACTAAGCTTCACCAAAGGCAGAACAAAATGACTGCAGACTGAAATTAAAAAGACCGATTCAGATTCACTTCAATATCAAGTTTCAGAGTTAGACGTAGGACTCCCCAGCTGTAAGAAAAAGTATATAGCACATGTTTTTCAGAGCAATTAAGTAGGTCAGTGAAGAGACAGTATAGTTTCTAAGTTGTAGAATTGAAAAATAAAAACACAGAGCACAGATCAGGGAAATTGTGGTGAACAACTGAAATATCTCAAGAAATACTGGTAAGACCTGATCTCCTTTGGATCACTTCACTGAGCAGAAACCCACTGGTCACAATCTTGATAATTTCTGACTGTCTAATAGGCTGGTCAGAATTCTCGCATGCCAGGTAATAGGAAGATGGGGTGAAAGGTCTAATGACAAGCTGACCTTGGAAGCAACTTGACAAGCAAAGAGCATGAGAGGACCATTACTTAATGACCATGAAGTGTACATTTGGCTTGCTTCAGGAAGTCCCCCTAGTTGTGTTCCTGGGAATAGAAAATCTGTTCCAGAGCCATCAATAACTGCTGCCTGTTTATCAAGGGCTGTGAATCTCATCAAGGCTGTAACTGCACTCAAAACCTAAAAGCACAGACTGCTTCCAAGATACCCAAAGTGCTTATCATCTCTGTCCCATCCTAAAATTGTGTCATGATTTAGGACTGGTACTCCTGAATTTAGTGCTGCCACTGAGAACCTTCCAACTATGTTCTGTTTGCTTGCTCCCTCTCTCCTGCTCACCCTCCCCTGCAGATGGAGAGGAGAATTGGAATCACAAAACATAAAGATCACAGGTTGAGATAAGAGCAATTTATTGGAAACCACAATGAGATACGAAAATTAATAGTAACAGCAACAATACTAATGACAGAGGGTACAAAAAATGAACGATCCAGATGGAACCTCCCAAAAAGAGACAATATCTGATCTGAGCGCTCCCTCCACCATACCATGCTGACCCAGAAGCCAGCCCATTCTTCATCCTTGGAAAAAGATGTGATGTGGTATTGAATAACCTCCAGGCCCTGGCCTTCCCAGCTCCTTGCTACTGCAAAAATTAACCAGGCCAGAACCAGGACAACTTGTTTTCTTTCAGCAGGAAGGAATCTCTCTGGGAACCACTCAAATCCAGTGAAAAAAATACATTTACAAGAGGAAAGCAGGACTTTCTTCAACAGACTCACAAGGTCTAAAAGCAGCACAACTAAAGAGAGCAATTAATCCTTCCTCTCTTCCCATATCTCCCATGCCAGTAAGGCATCACACACATGTAAGAAATGCTTTTAACTTTAAAGGTGCTGGTTCATATCAGGTGTTCTGCTATCAATGATTGAAAGTTTAATAATTTAATTTGCTGTAATAAATGTGGTAAGAAAAACAGTTTTAAACAGAAGGACAAATTCTGTATATTATGTATTTTTTTAAAAAAGGAGTCTTAGCTTACTATTTACAGTTCTAATACAACACAGCTTCATTTCCTGGGTCTTTTCCTTCTGCATTTCTTCCTCACTGTTTTCAAGCTGTTCCTTAGCTAATTGTACAACTTCATAGCTGTTTTCAAATCTATGTCCCTAGTTTTCATCAGCCCATGTTCTGCTTCTTAAATTTGCTCTTTCCTGGTTATTTTATGTCTCAACCTGCAATAAATTATGGAAATTATATATGGCACATCTTTTTCTATTGCTATGTTCTCTCACAAGCAAAGTGCCAAGTTAATTTCATAAAAAAGCACATTTCTTTCAATTAATATCAGAGGCGCAAAATACGCCTTTCAAATATTTTCATATCAGATAACAGACAGACGTTCATTTTCTTTTTAAAATTACATCAACATTAAGTTTAGAGTAATAGCACATTGCTTCCTAAACACTAATCAAGATAACTCTGGAGTATATGAAGCAAATGATGGCTGCTGAGATCTTGTTAATGCCAAGGACTTCTCTCAGAATCTCTGATTTTAGTCAGTATTGAGTGACTTGACATTAATTGGCACTGTGGGAACCAGAAATAATAATTAATACCTTGCATTTATATTTTGATTTGTAGTTTGCTGTGAAATCTTGAAAAGACAAAAAACCCGGCATAAAATATTCTAACTATATATAGAAACTTATATTTATCTGTGATTAAACTGTGCAGTGTGTTAACTATATAATTTAATCTGAAAAGAGAATTTGTTACATCTGAGGAGAAAGTGTTCTGGTTCATTCCAAAGCTATGTAGTTTGTTTTCAAAAATATTTGCTATGGGGCCCAAAGCTACAGAGTTATGTACTTACAGAAGTATTTTATTATTTATCTGTACTCTAAAGATATGCTGGCAATATATGTATCTTTATCAAATGAGTCGAAGAGCTTTGGCCACAAAATATAGTCATCTGAAGTGGCCATCAAAATGCTACTAGAACTCCAAAGTAAATGGAGCTGATGTTGTGAGGACTGCACCTCAGGTTATTCAGTTGAAATTAATGTATGTGATCAGGTTTTAAATGCTACTCTTTTTAGTCTATATATTTTCTAAGAAATTATTTAAAGAAATTACCTAAAACAAATGACCAAGTATCTTTACAAATAATTTCTTTTATACATGACACCACTGTGTAGAAGAGTGGACAACAATTATATTAAAGGCTATGTGAGGACATTTTGTGGGAAATGACATCTGTAATGGATATTCCCCCCAGGTGTCTGCACACAGTCATTCTGGAAAATACCAGTATGTCAGAAATCATGTAACCAATAGAGGACATGGGGGAGCCAGGAAATAAGATCTCACAGTCTCATCAAAAGCAACTAGGCTAAAGTTTTGTACAACTCTCAAGTAAATCACCACAGCCTGAAATATTCTCTATATTCTGTAATGTCTATCAGGGAGCACCCAGAATATTTTCTCTGGCAGCAAGAATTAATCTACCATGAGCTAATGCTGTTGTTTTTCCTAAAATGAGGGGCCTGGAAGGGTGTCACTATGAATATAGACATGAGGGCTCACAATGCTTCTTGTATGAATTCCTGCAAGCCACTAGCCCTCTGAAGCCTTCTCCTTTCTTTTCCCTGAGACCGATCTACATCTCCTCAGCAAGAGATTGAATGCAGCCTGACAGAGACATTTCAAAATCTTTGTACATACCAAGCAGAATTTAATTTTAATTTTCTATCTTATAAACTATAAGAGACAAGAAATAGAAATAGAAATAGAGTTTTCTGTAATAGGACAAAGTCATATTATATTCTTAGATTTATTGAAGGAAATCATTCTCTGACAGCTTGACTATAAACTGCAAGACTAGAATTTCATGATCTAATAGGACTGAAATGGGCATAGTGCCTTTTACATATGCAAATATGTATAAACCATTACCATTCACTTCTACAGAATGTAATAAGGGAAATAGCTAGTGATGGAGAGCTTCCATAACCAGAAACAGTTATATCAACTTATTCCTGGAAGTTCTCACTTCAGGAGAGAACAGAGGAAAATAATTTTAAGAATAGGCTGAGTTTGTACTTTCTAGTGACTAGGGCACTAGTTGGAAGAAATCTGGCTTCCAAGCACTGCTCCAAAAAGTACTTGTAAATTTCTTCACGAGTACTTGTAAAACTAAGTTTCAGTGGGCAAATACAGAAGCAGTCCTGGGACCAGAGTCTGGAAAGGTAGCACAGCTATATGAGAAGGAACAGAGACACACAGGATATCTAACAGCAAGACTGTGCATTTAAAAGAATAAATAAGAATCACAGAATCACAGAACATCCTGAGCTGGAAGAGACCAAGTATCATCGAGTCCAGCTCCTGGCCCTGCACAGGATACCCTGAGAATTGCAGCATATGTCAGAGAGCATTGTCCAAATGCTACTTGAACTCTGTCAGGCTTGGTGCTGTGACCACTTCCCTGGGGAGCCTGTTCCAGTGCCCAACCACCCTCTGGGTGAAAAGCCTTCCCTTGATATCCAACCTAAACCTCCCCAACACAGCTACAGGCCACTTCCTTGGGTCACCTGTCACTATACCACAGAAATCAGTGCCTGCCCCTCCTCTTCCCCTCTCGAGGAAGCTGTAACTGTAATGAGGCCTCCTCTCAGTCTCCTGTTCTCCAGGCTGAACAGACCAAGTGGCCTCAGCTGCTCCTCGTATGGCTTCCCATCACAAACCTTCACCATCTTCATTGCCTCCTTTGGGCACTCTCTAACCGTTTAATGTCTTTCTTATGTTGTGGTGCCCAAAACTGCATACAGCACTTGAGGTGAGGCTGCCCCAGTGCAGAGCAGAGCGGGACAATCCCCTCCCTTTCCCGGCTGGCGATGCTGTGCCTGATGCCCCCCAGGACCGGGGTGGCCCTCCTGGCTGCCAGGGCACTGGTGGCCAATGTTCAATTTGCCATCAACCAGGACCCCCAGGCGTCTTTCGCAGCAGTGCTCTCCAGCATCTCGTTCCCCAGATGTAGGCCTGTGTTGGTCTTGAACACTTAATGGATAATTCAGTCTAGCTTGTCTCTTCTCAGGCCAACACTTGCACTACATACCTAGGGCTACCAGTTCACTTAGGTTGCATCTTCTAGTAAGGTATGGGGACTTACACAGAAGAGCTCCCATTTCCTCACTGCAGGTCAAGCACAGCAGGGAGAGAAGTTGAGGGGTATTTGCTTGGAGTACTGCCCTGTGCTTGCTGAAGGACACGGTACTCCTGGAGATTCTTAATGTCAAACCATTCTTTTATTATTTATTTATTTATTTATGTTTGTAATCTTTGCTGTCTTCGTTTTGTCTGCATTTGGGTGCCTGATTCTTATTGACTGTAGCCTTATGCGCTTTACCGGATCATGAGATAGCTTTCACACAAATTAAATGTATTTATACTGTTTGAATTAATGATAAACTGAAGGCTTTTAAACATACAGAAGCCAATTTCATTCACTAGAACTGATTAGTGAAATTTGGTTTCTGTAAGCATTTTAGAAAATGTCCTGAAATTGTACTAGTGGTGGGTAAAAACAGTAAAGAAGAGTTTCAGTGCAGTTTGGATAATAAAAAAAAGGTTGGGTCCTCTTTGACAGAATTAAAATAAACTATTAGAATAAATGCAGCAAAGTGGTAAGCTCCATCCCTCAGTGTCTTAAAGAAATACATATTTCCTATGGAGATGTAGTCTTTTAATTGGTGAATGTACTTCACCACGCAAGAAGTTCCTGGCAATGCAAATTCTAGATAGTGAGAGAGAGTCAAGGGAGTTAAAAAAAAAAAAAAAAA
>VYXC01001150.1:19495-124200 GCA_013397175.1 Platysteira castanea | reverse complement strand
AGCGAGAAAGAAAAATTCCCAAACATTTTTTGAGCCAAAATTTTTGCAAGTTTGAGTTTGAAGAAATGGCTGTATATGAAGAAAGGGCTTCTTTGTCAGGTGTGGACTGTGTCCTTAATGAAGACTCTCCTACGCATTTAAAAATATCTTGTAGCCCAGAAATATACTGTATTGCTGCATTTCTGTTGCTTAAACTTCACTAAAGGACAGTGGAGAATCACAAAAATGTCTGTGTAGGAAATGACCCCTGGAGAGCATTTTGTCCTACCCTCAACTGAAAGCAAACTCAGGCCCTGTGACTATGAACAATTGCTGTTAATATGGGTGCAACTACTAAGTGAGGTGTGAGTTGTGTTAAAGAACAAGGAAAGCAGTGCTTTGCAGATGTACCATTGTGAGCATATGTAGCCTACTCAGTTATTAAAGACCAACTGCCATTAAAAAGACCAAAAACTGCTACACAGCTTGTCCTCTGCAGTTGTTTTCAGTCACAGTTGGACATAACTTGAATTTAAAGCTTTGATTTTCTGAAAAAAAAAAAAATTATCCTAATGAGATATATTTGAGCATAAATGTTGGTATGTATGCAAATTGTATGTATTATCCCTGAGAGCAAATCCTTGCATTTTTTCATGTGCATACAAAGTGGAATTAATTTTGACATACTTTTTCTAAGCATATTTATAAGAATTTTTTTCTTCCACTCTACAAGTAATATAGGAAAATAAAATAAACTTTAAAAAACATTGAAAGACTATGAGGAAAAGTAATAATTTTTATAGGTTGGAGTTTATAATGAGTATTTTACAGGAAAGCTATAGGAAAAGTATGAAAATATAGTTGTGCTTGCAAAACACAAATGTTCACTATTTGATTGTTGAGCAGAAAGTTAATGTTTCATTACAGTAAAATTCAAACTGCTTGTTCCTGGAGGGCAGAAAAGCAAAATAATAATCTTCATTTTAATGCAACTCTTATCAGAAGAGTTGTATGTTCCCTTAAAGTTACAAAACTTATAGACTAATAAACATTACAATAAGTCTTGTTTTCACCTCAGTAGGTTAACCAAGTCTTTTAAAACCAGTAATATTTATAACAGACTATAATATATTAAGGACATCATCTTTTTTAAGACCCAACTCTCAGGTGAAATGATGTAACATCAAAACCCTGAAACACAGAGTGGTTTCATCCTAAAATGTCTATCAATATCATTGGTATAAACATTGAAATATGACCAGCTAATGCACTATGTGGAAAAAATTTCTCCTAAATTCAGTTGGAAAATGGTCATGATAATACAGAAGTAGAAATTGTATTTCTGCTACAACAAAAATTAACATAAATTTGAGAAACTGTTGTTTCGGTATGTATATAGAAATGAATATACAGAAGGAACGCAGTAATCTAATTTTCAAAACAACTTTAACATTGCTTCTCTCCGTATGCAAAAAACCTTGGGTGATTTCTGAAAGATTTTTCAGCTCTGACTTGTTAGTAATAGTGGTGTGTTTCCTAAAAATAATCATAGCCTTTTTCTGTGAACTTTTCAGTCGAAAAAGTAGTATGCAGTCCTAGAAAATTACATTTCAGAAAAGGGCCCATTTCAGCTCAGAAAATATCTTCCATCCTCTCTAGACAACAGTTAAAGCCATCCAGTTGATGAGGAGCTATAATCAAATGTGGAAGCACTTTGTGTAAGACTTCACAGATTGGGGTGAGGGAAATTAGGAAAAAAGGAACAAATATTAAGGAGTAATCCCTTTGAGTTTAGCCAATCAAGACAGAAACTATTCAGGACTTCAACCCACTTTTAAAAATTCTACCTTCTCTGTTATTCCCAAATTTTACCCAGCAAATTTATCTGAGAGTCAGGAACAAATTTTACTAATTCTAACTCATCATTGTGGGAGTGAAATTACCCAGCTGGTTTTGAATTTTGGTAGTAAATCACCATAAACCCTTCTTAATTATCTGCATAAGCTGGATTTATCTTTTCCATCATAGAAGCAGCACCAAATATCAAAAAATATTTCTGAACTATAGAGTTTCTGAGCTTCTGAGAGCAAGAATCTCTCTTTGAGCAACTGGAATTTTACAAAAGCTAGTGGTAATTTAGTAATTTCCTTCATTATCAGACTGTCAATATGTGATGAGAGGCATGTTTCCCTATTCATCCATTTACAAAAAGCATATCTCATCATACAGTTATAATGCATATTTCAACTGGTTTAAAGAATCCTTGAAAGGAAAAAAAAGAAAAAACTAAACAGAAGTGATCTTTTTTAAGATGCCCATGAAACACAAATAAAAATGAGTACTTGATGTGCTCCACAGACATGAACAGCATTACAGTATAAGAATTAATGTCACAGAACAGCTGTCAAACAAACAGTTTATGGCAGCCAGGAAGCTCTGAAACCTGCTGATATGAGCAAGACTGAAGAAAAGGGCACAGAGAACACACGGTGTGCTTTGTGTTCAGTGTCCTTTAGTTTTACTCTGTCTCCCCAGCAAAATTCCTCAATTATAAGATCACTCTCCTAAACTGTGTTCTAACAAAACTGAACATTTCAGTGCAGGAGTTCGTTTTTTCCAGAGGATACACTCTTGGAGGAAAATACAGAATCAGATCCACCTCGGTGCACTGGCCACAGTGGAGGGGCCTGTAACTCCTGTCTATACAAAACTGGGATAGTAGGGTCACATTCGGGTTACCTTTCATAGATGCATGCCCTGGAGACTTCCTTCAGCTTCCTTTGCAGTCATCAGTCTTAAATATAAAAAATTCCTTAGACCATTTCTCTACCCTTTTAGTAGTAAACCTACCTTAAACATGCTGAAATATTAAGACATTCAAGGTGAGGTTTTTGGTTGCTTTTTGGGTTTTTTTTGTTTGCCTGTTTGTTTTGTTACTTATAAACTGTAATTTCAGAAGCACGTTGCCTTCTTTTTAATCTCCAGACCACTCTTTTTTAGGAGTACAATTTCTGTAAAATGGTTGCTCAGTCTTCCCAGCTTTTACCGCTGAAAATGATTTGACCACCCACCAACTCCTCTTATATAGTCTCATACTGTCTTTCTATAAAGCATCCCAGTTGACAATATCACCTGTGCTAGAAATTGTTAGGAAGCTACTTAGCATAAAATGACTTTCCTGTTTCACTTCAGCTTTTGTCTCTCCCTGCCTCCAATTCTCTCCACGTGGCTCATCTACTTGTTCAACCTTGTCAAAGGCCATACTTTGAGTACTTCTGGGTACACTTTTTATTGCATGTCTGTTTTCTAGCTACCACAAAGAGGTTTTTAATCTTGATTTGATCTTCTGTTGCAGTGTAATGGTGAGGTGCGATGGCAGAAGAATTCTGCAGCTGTTCTCTTATTCAAAAGAAACCAAAATAATGTCTTTAGGGCTCAATGACAATTTGAGGAACAATACCCATCATAACCAGAGATTACAGCCTGCAGATGTCCAACCTGAACAGATGGAATCCAGCAATGCATTATCTTGAAGCACAAGCTTAGCATTAAAAAAAAGAAAAAACCAAAATCATTGTTATGGTGGCCTCTGTTAGTTGTTCCTTCACTTTGTACAGTTAAAACAAGTTGTAAAGAATAATCTTTAATTAACAACCATGCCAATATAAGACATTCAATATATGTGAAATAAAAGTACCAGTGAGGAACTACTTGAAGTTTGGCACAAAGCATAGCCAGAATTCTGCATTTTTTGCTTCAGTAAATCCTTTCTCCATCCAGAATCTATTTCCATCTTTCTTTCTGCATTTGCCTTCAGTAATTTTAACTCATTTAGGAGATACTATGGAAACTCATCCTTCAAATTTATTGCAAACACAAAATAAATTGGCCACTGTAAAATCATAAGAACACTACTGGGTAGGCTAAGTAGTACTGTGTTTCAAGCTGAGCAAGCAGATGGCACTATTTTCATTCTTACTCATTTATTTTAAAGTATTTTGCACAATATTTATCAGGAAAAAATGTTCTCTGAATTGCTGAGGGTAAAAATATAGCAGTCAAACATTTTAGGAAGGAAGAGGTTTATAATTTTTCATCAGCATTTTAATATATATAAAAAATTCTGGTTTAAAGCCAACAAAAAACCCTATATTTGAAAAATATCCTTATATAAAAGACAAAACTGTAGTCTCAAATTAAAACTTTGCTGATAAATGAATTAAAATTCAGCATGCCATTTTCATATAGGTCTTCACTTAAACTAAATTGGATGTGAAAATCAGAACTTCTGTACTAGGAGTTAATATTCTAGAGCATACAAAGTCTTCATTTATTCAGTCTCTCATACTCTAAATGACATTTACCGATTACTATGTGTAAGTGTAGAATGCTCACTGCCAGCTGAGCACTGAGTATCCCAACTAATAAATGTGTTTCTCAAATTTTAACAAAATCTTTCCAGATAGAAGCATAATAAGAAAAGGCAAGTGAACACAAAAGAACTGTCTCATCAGCAAGCCCAGGTCATATTAGACTCTACAAAGACAGTCAAGGTCCATCACCCAGTCCCACCACTGAGTGATAGGAAAATTCCTAAACCTACTGCAGTCCTCAAGTAACTTTCATTTCTTTAGTCACACTCCTCCAAGGTTAATGATTTTAGTTACAAACCTTTGAACACATAGAATGTCTCAAATCTTCATATGTCTTCTTTGTGACATGTATCCCACAGACAGATTTCATTCATCTGCCTTACATTACCTGTCCTAAGAAAAACACACAAAAAGCTTTGTGTCCTCTCGAGTTACTGTTTTTCAGCTTCATTTCAACAAAATCACAGAATTCCCTGTTCAAGATGACATGAACAAGCTACTAACTAGTAAGAAGTAGCTAACTATTTTTCACATATCAACATGTTCAGGTTGAGATTTGTAGGTAACAGGTAACTTAGAAATATTTTTGTAAAATTATGGAATATACTCATTGGGACCCTAAAGGAGAGATCATCTGATCATCCTGGTATCCCAGTTTAATAGCACACCTAGAAACACTAACGTAGAGAGGTTCAGTACTGCTTTCAAGAAAGTAATAGATACCAATTAGTTTTACAGCAATTATATAGCTACTATAGATAATTATAAAGATGGAAAAAAAATTTGTATTTCCAAAATTAATTTCCAGGGCCTGGGGAGAGAATGGGGAATGGAGAAGACTTAATTCTGTTATTAATGTCGAAGAGATGGTTCTCCTAGAGGTCAATATCACCTGCATGTCTGGTCACACTTGGCTGTACCATGAAGAGGATAAGACTCTTCTGGTTTTTACTTTTAAGCATTAAATTTTATATATTCATCTTAGCGGACAATGAGGCTTTTTAATTACTATTTTTGAATCGATAAGCAAAACATTTATAATTGGTTTATAATTTATGTAAAGCCAAATATATATACATACACACACACATATATAAATCTATTTCTATAATCTTGATTTCTTATAGATTTATTTTTCACTTAAAAGTAGTGACATATTAATGCCCTACTAGTCATTTGCTGTCTTTTACAGTGATAGTCCTTAATTGCTAAAAAAACTCCTGTAAATTTTTTACTCATACTTACTTCAAAGATTAAGATATGCAAAATCTAATTTGGATGTCAATTCCACTGCAATGAGTGTCCTTATTTCCAAAGAACATCCATTTCAACTTTTTACTTTATTATGTCAAAATAGCATTAGACCACAAACTGCATTATGAGTTGACACTAAAACTGAAACCAGATTTATTTTTTTCTTCTGTAGATTATTATGCATCAATACATTCCAGTTAAGAAACTTATTTTTTCTTCCTTTCTTTGATGTTTTTTTTCTCAGTGAAGCCTGTCTTTCAAACAACTGAAAGAGATTTTGTTTCTTGATAGATACTTTCACTAATCTGGTTAGCTATCAGAAAAACCAGGGCCTGCTCCTCTTTGAAATTTTCTGCACAATTCCAATTATGCAATTCCCTGAAATTACCATACGTCCAGCATATCCTCTGGGCTCTTAAAAGTCAAAATATGACTGCTTTGCAATATTATCCAGCATTTCTACATTATCAGTATGGAAAAACAGTTTCCTTGTTATATTTGTACTTCATATTGTCCTTCTTCCATAATTCATTAGAAAATTTCCTTCATAATCATCTAGAAGCAACTTTTTCTATCTGGAAGCATTTACTTTCAGTGCTCTGTGTATATAACAGGCTAAGAATTAATCTTTCCAACTTCTGGTTCATTAAGAAAATCACATGTGTGTGCACATGTATAAGTGTATATATGGGTATATGCAGTTTTTTAATATATTTGCTCACAGTTCATGGAATAGTTCTGAGCCAAAAACTTCCAGTTCATTAGTACTGAAAAGGAGGCAGATCATTTCTGACCATCACAATTTGTAAATACCATCAACATACGTATAGAATTATTTCTAGGAAGCACACATTATCTATTATACTGTCACATATGCCATTGCTTCTCCTAGTGCTATAAAGCCAATAAAAATAGTAGTTTACTTCTAAGTGTTAATAAAAACATAATTATTTAGTGCAAAATATTAAACTCACTTTCATCTTCAGATACACGGGCACAGGTATGACTTTATATCTTGAACTATTATGAAATAAGGTTCAGTTATATGTTTCTAACTCCCTTCCTAGTCAGCAAAAGAGAATAAATGCCTTTAAAGGACTACTCACTCTATCTCATAATAAGTACATATGACCCAGTTAATGGATGAGGGAAAGGCTGTGGATGTTCTCTACAGGTATTTTAGTAAAGGCTTTGACTCTCTTTCCCACAGCATTCTCTTGGAGTAACTGGTTGCTCACGGCTTGGATGGGTGCACTGTTCACTGATGGCTGGGCCCAAAGAGTGGGCGTGAACGGAACTAAATCCAGTTGGTATCCAGTCACAAGTGCAGCTCCCCAGGCCTCAGTACCGGGGCCACTTCTGTTTAATATCTTTATCAGTGATCTGGGTGAGGGGATTGAGAACACCCTCAGTAAGTTCAATGAAAACACTAAGTTGGGTGGGAGTGTTGATCTGCTCGAAGAGAGGAAGGCTCTGCAGAGGGATCTGGATGGGCTGCATTGATGAGTCCAGGCCATTTGGACAAGATCAGTGCTGGGTCCTGCACTTGGGTTACAAAAACCCCACTCAATGTTAGAGACTTGAGTGGTCAGAAAGATATTAGAGCATTGGATAATTGGTTTGTTATTAGATATTGGATTATTGGATAAGTGGGAAAGATATTATTGGGGTGAAAAAGGAGGGAAGGTAGAGGTTTGAGATTTTGCTGTGGCACAAGCTTTCTTAAAGAATCCAGGGGTTTTTCCCACCCTGCTCCACAGGATATCAGTGAAATAAAGTAATTTTCTACAGTCCCACACTCTGCTAACATTTCTCTGAGGCACATCACTAGAGACCTTGAAATTCACAGAAGGAGTATTTGCCAGATTCTCTCATTTTTTTGAATCACAAGGGAGGTCATTATTCTAAATAATAAGAATAATTATTTTGTTGGGTGTTTTAAATATTTTGGAAATCTGCATTTCCTGAGGTTTGGAGGGGATGGTGTGACAGTTTATGGTGGTTTGGTTTTCAGAGGGAGGGGTGTTTCCCTGTTGTCATATATTCTTGTGACTCTTAATGTTCAAACAGAATGGCACAACAGGGTGTGCATTATGATATTCTAGAGACATATTCTGGTGATTATTAGAAAGAAAGAAGTGGACAGAATGCCAACAATCTCACAGACATTTCATTATTAGTTCATAATCATAATTCATTTCCTGAATCATCATGTTCATGAACTCTTTAAAAAAGACAAAGAATTAGAAGAAAAATACCTGCAAAATTGACAGGTTTTTTTTTTCAGTTAGTCAAAATATGGTACTAGAAAAAATATACATTGATACTTTCCAAGTGGTCATGATAATATTTGATGATTACAGCAATTTTTTGCATATTGTACATTGTAGTTGAATGTAAAATTTGTCATTTTTTAAAACTGTGCAAATGAGACAATTTATATCCATAAGAGATGCAAACCAACAGAAGAAGTCTCAACTTTTAGAAATAATTAATACTGAACTACCTGTCTTATTTCACAAAGGGAATAGGATCTCCCTTCCTCAGGTTACTACAATTTCTTCCAGGAACTCCTATCAGGAGCTGATGTTTGATATTGGAACATCACATATGCCAAACTGAGCAGTGTGCTCATTCCCAGGAAAGAAAAACCTCTTTGTTCCAGGGGAAATAACATGATTGAAGACACTGTCAGCCTCTACACTTTTGAATGTATCTGTTCCAAGAAGCCATTCTGGGCTCTAAGCTTAATGAAGTAATACCTCTCCCTCTCACTCTTCAGGGTAGGGTAGCCTGTCATGCCTGCTTTAGCTGGGCAGTCACCTCCAGATTTTATAGCACTTGGTCTTAGACTTTCTTTGGTATCTGATTCCTCAGACATTTTCCTATAATTTTCATTGCTGTGGTTTTTTGAGTTCTCAGTGGTTGAAAAAATGTGGTGACTGAGCCATAGCTCAGCTGTTGTTTCTTTTTCTGGAACATGAAATGGCATTACATATTTCTTTCCGACCAACAAAAATCAGGGTAAAGCTGACCCAAACAGGCTTCTTCCATGAAAAGACTGCAAAAGCCATTATTATAAGACATATTTTAATTAACACAATGCAATTATACCATCCCTTATGGATATGTGTTACTATGGCTGCCTGTGTACAGAAGATAAATGGGCCTCTTATTTGCGATTATAAGTATATACAAAATGAAACAGAAGAAATACCACTCCAGGATTTGCTTTTTCCTGTGAATTTCCTTTTTCCTTTTTACTTCGAATGATATCCTAGTGTTTCGGAACTTCTTTTCACCATATGTATAGTGTGGTTGTTCTCAAAATATACGTATTGTACAGTTAAAATGTACTATTTGAGTCACAGTGCTTATTCTGTTGTCTATGGTCAGAATAAGTTCAAGTAGCATGATAAATGTATGGATTTGCTGGTAGCAAGAAATGTTCAGTTTCCAATCTATCACTTGCATTTTTCATGTACTCAGAGGGGGAGGTGGAAGATTTTGAAGACAGATGCTACCTGGGGATCTTACTTTACTATTTTTAAAGCATCATAGGTTGCTCATATAACCACAATGTTGGTTGTCTGTTTACAAAAGAATTTTTGCCACACTGGTTTTTGTTATAACTGGTACTTTTCAATGGATTGTTCTGTTTTTCTCAAGCCCAAGCTTATTTCTCTCTAAGTTTTCTATTGGGAAGTCTCCAGCACTACCAGATGTGTTTGTCCCACTTCAACAGCAGCACCCATCTGACCTCTTGTGTCACAGCTTCAGCCTCCGTGACACTGAAACCATGCAACTCTTTTTCCCGTCTTTATCCACAATGTTTTCCTTTATGAATAAAGTAGATGAAAATATTGTAAGCCACATTTTTTACAGAATCACAGAATCACAGAATATGCTGAGTTGGAAGGGACCCACGGGGATCCTCGAAGTCCAGCTCCCGGCCCACTCCCAAGAGTCACACCATGTGTCAGAGAGCATTGTCCAAGTGCTTCTTGAGTTCTACCAGTCTTGCTGCTGTGACCACCTCCCTGGGCAGCCTGTTCCAGTGCCCAACCACTCTCTGGTTGAAGAATCTTTTCCTTGTATCCAACCTAAACTTCCCTTGACACAGCCTCAGGCCATTCCCTCAGGTCCTGTCACTGGTCACCAGAGTGAAGAGATCAGTGTCTGCTCCTCCTCCTCCCCTTATGAGGAAGTTGTAGACTGAAATAAGGTCTCCCCTCAGTCTCCTCTTTTTTGGATGTAGTAGCAGTTTTTGGAACCCTATACACGTTACTTAAGCATCTACAGAAATCAAGTTGCTGGAAAGTGAACTTAGCTCTTCAAAATTATTTGAAAAAGTTGGATTTTCTATTACCTGAAGATTTGAAATAATTTTGACCTTTAAGCACAGCAAGTCTTTATAGCAATTGTTGTAGGTACTGGAGTGTTCCACAAATTTGTACCCTGGAATGTTGAAACATGAAGTTTTGGCAGTTATGTTCAAAACAAGCCTGGACATACTGAAATTACTGTTCCCCTTGCAAATTCCTTAGAATTCAGAATTCTTGATTTCAAAACTCAAACTGTGCTTTTTTGCTTTGATTCTTTTGAGATCAAAATAGCATTCAAACTTATAATTGCAAGAGAATTTTTACCTCACATTTTCCCACTGGGTATTTTTAGTGCAAAAAGCTTCAGCAAACCCCAGTTCTCACTTTAGAGGAAACCAGGGCTTCCACAAAGGCCAAAAAAATATTCCTTATGAGGAAACATAGTGATAATAAGTCATGAAGTTGTTGCAGCTTGCTTGCACTGGGAAAAATGAGTGACAAAACCAGATGCTAACACCTAACCACACAACAATCCATCCTTTGCTTGCCTTTCCTCTGTCACCCCCCCTTCTCTTTATGTGAACAAGTATAGGAACCCCCAGGGACCTGTACTATCAGGAATACATTATCTCATGGGTAGTGGTGGGGTGTGGGGGCCCTTGCCCACTTCTCGTTCTGCAAAGCTCACAGGAGGCAGAGGATTGGGCATAGAACACATCTTATGCGTTACCATTTATCCTTCTCTTAAGCCAGCAGAGAAAAAAGCAAACGAGCTGAGAGTGAGGAAAGGAAGAAAATGGGAGATTTTCATCTCCACGTGAAAATAATTTAGCATTAAAGCTATTGCAATATTTAAAATGTTCCAGCATCTGTTGAACTGATGGGCATGTACAGACTTGTTTTCTCTATTTGTTAGTTTTTGTCTTTCTTTTTAAAGGAATGGAAAGTTTCAAGAAAGCTTTTTTTATAAAACTTAGATTATAAAGTAGATCACTAGTTTGAAATACCTACCTGTGATTAAAAAAATTGGTTTAGTTGATAATATTGGTTTTCCTCTTAAGCCTTGAAATCCAAACATCTTTTGAGTTTCCAGTATTTATAGAATGTTGTTCTCCTGTGTAACATAAAATAAAAAACACCTGATTGAAAACACCGTTTCAACGGATCCCACACCAAATAATCCCTATGTCTTATGACAGTGATATGACACTAGATTGGGAAGCACATTCTATTATAAAGCCTATACAGGAAAATATTTGGTTCTAAATGTGTCTCATATTTTTTATCTCTTTTTGAAAGTTGCCTTGAATCTCATTCTTTGATAGGACATTTGTAAACATAGGCTATGCCAGCAAAAAAAAAAAAAAAAGAAAAATCCTGCTGTTCAGACATCCTTCATTATGAAATTGGTAGATACAGACAGTTCCAATAAACAAGAAATTTTGCATATATTTATGTATACAGTCCTATTTCAGAGAAAGACTATTTAACAACCGAAATCTTAAAAAAATAGAGACAAAGGACAGACTGATTAAAGAGCCTCTGGGTAGCATCCCAGCTATAATTGTCTATTCAGCTGCTTCACTAGTTGCCAATGAATTTATTAGCCCTTTGATGAAGTCACAAATGAACTCTCTATGAGACCTCACTCATAGATCTCTGACTGTTCTCCTCTGACATCCTCTCGCTTTCTATCCATTCCTTAATCACACACAGAATCACATGCACACAGAATCACCAGGCTGGAAGAGACCTTCAAGATTCACCGAGTCCAACCCATGCCCTAACATGACCTCAACTAAACCATGGCACTGAGTGCCACATCCGATCTTTTTTTTAAACACATCCAGGGATGGTGACTCCACCACCTCCCCAGGCAGACGATTCCAGAACTTTATCACTCTTTCAGTAAAAAACTTTTTCCTAACATCCAACCTAAATTTCCCTTGGCGCAGCTTAAGATTGTGTCCTCTTGTTCTGTCAGTTGTTGCCTTGATTATATGGGGAATCTATGACAATTTACTTAAAGTGTCTCAATTTAGAGCGGCAAAGTAGGCAGAGTTAATGAATATTCTAATGACTGCAGGTCATCAGGTAGTTCCTTGGAAAGTTTATCTGTTCTTTAGAAAAGCCTTTTTGCTGTTGCTTTTGTTCTTTGCTTTAGGACATTAACCAGTTAGCATACGACTATATAATTTTTTTTCTTGTAAGAAAGAACACCATCACCTGAAACTGCCTGCAAACTCTCAAAAGCTATTAAAATGAGAAAATATTAGACCAAGCCCTGGTTTAAAGGAAGTATTCAGCAGCTAAATGACATATGGTTTTCTCTAATATCATGGCTAATGACTGGGATTACAGGTGCAAAATTTGCAAAAATCTGCAAAATTACAGATTGCAGGTGCAAAAGAGAAACTTCAATACAGCAATAAAAGCAATTAGATTATTCAGCTTTGAAAGTATTCAGACCACAGAGAAATAATGCAACAGAATGCAGGTCAAAATCTGCAGAGACATTTTGGCATCAAGTTTCCACAGCTTTAAGAAGCAGATAAACATCCAAATATCTGTTAACACTTAATTCATAGGATATATCATAACACAACTCTGTCTCATAGTAGTAATTATTAAGATGCCATGCAGCATTTACTTTAAGAAATTCCAATGATAATAAATAGGAAATTTATTTCAACAAACCAAGTAGAGACCTTATCAACCTGTAGAGGATAAGAGAATTCAATCTGCAATAAAACCAGCTAATTCATCTGAGGGAAAAAAACCAGACCTAAAAGCCAACACAAAGAAATGTAAACAGCCAAACTGCTATTCAACAAAAAGTGAAGAATTAAAAAAAAACCAGTGCTGCCTACACATGTTTGAGAATACTGAAGAACTAATGCAGCATCAATGCACTGAGACAGGATGGACCAAGTTACCAGCCCAGACTAGGACATGCAATCCATATGCCAATGGAGAAACTTCATGTATGTCGTTCTGCAGATATATGAGTACTCTTATCCCATGACTGCTTACAGAGAACTGAGTCTTTTCTAGACTTCGATAAAAGAATAGTAAGAATTATTAGGATCAGGGGAAAAAAAGAACGTGAAAAGGCTAAAATATGGACAAGGTATATCACTAGCTATTTTCTATATGTACTGGTGAGTTTTATCTTCATATGCATATTTTATTATGGATTTAATACTTTATTTCAGACAAAAGACAGCTCTGCTTTGAGGATGGTAAAGTAGTATGGATTGTATATATGTATGAAACATAACAGTAAAGATTGCATAGAATGATCTGAGAGACTAAAACCAAACTATAAGGGATCAAACAGAGACTTTTTAATCTGTTTAAAGAAAAAATCATCAGCAGGTGTGATATGCCAGTTCTCCATTAATTTTAATGGTACTTGTAATGTCTTTCAGTCTATACTGAATTTTCCCAGGTAGCTTACAAGGACATCTGCTGAGGTAGAATAGGCTCTTAAGATGAAACTCCAACTAATTTCATTAACAAAATAACATTCATCTGATTTTATCCAGTCATTTAAAATAGAGGTATTGAAAAAAATCATAAATTAACAGCTGTTCTTCACTATGCATCTTAGGAAGGGATCGCTGAACTGTTTACAAAGGATGTAAAGACTATTAATGTAGTAGTTTGCATAGTTAACTTGAAATGAAAAACAATACTATAATGACAGGCAGGGATATGATCAGCAAAAAAAAATATATAGAAGTTTCTGCATTGTTTTTCTGCATGAGTTTCCTAGCTATTTTTTCAGGAAAGAGACCCCATTTTCTCAGCACTTCTTGTCTACTTTCACTGTGAATATGCATTTCAACCTCAGCATTGACAGCGGATTGCTTTCAGTATTTTCAGTCATACAGCTTTACATGGTTTGTCATATCCTTGAAGTTTTATAATTTCTCTCTAGGGACCATGAGATAAAACATTGTTTTCTGTGTTATAGGCTGTGGAGGTTCTGAGTCACACAGAGAGAGATAACAATGACTGGAGAATGAAACTATCTCCTTCCTTCCATTTCACAAGACTGATGATTACGTAGCAGTGAGAAAAGTATAACCCACACTATGGATAGAAAGACTTAACCCACGGAAATAATACATCTCAGTTATTTCATAAGCAATTTTTCCTACTTACAACCATACATTAAATTGACTTGGCAGTCATGTGTGCAATATGTGAAGGACATGATAATGTTTTTTACTTCATGAGATTATTTACATTTCTATTAATTAAGAATGATACTACAAACAGTTCAATTTATTTTCAGAAAATTAGAAGGCACTTAACATGTTACTTAGGCTGACATTTGCCCAAATTTTGCTTGATGCCCAGTTCCTGAGAAATTTTCTAATTGACTCACTTTTTATTACCTTGATTATTTTTCCCCTTTTATTCCTTTTACAGTACTCTGAGAGTTAATAATGTCCTAACTAGTTTACATTCTCCCTTTTGAAGAGTCCGAATTTTTATGCAGCAAATGCTGTTCAGTGCAGATAACAAAACCATTAAAAACATTCTGTTTTACCCAATCCACTACTGCTTTATGTGCAAGATGAATACTAAAAGCACCATTAACAGCAGAGACAGTTAACAATCACTTATTGACAATTACGCAATTAATTAAGTAGCTGCTTCACATTAACATTTTCAGTCTGAGGGTATGTTTTCTGTTCTGCATCTAAAACAAATATTTGTTGAGCTGGAGGACAGGACCAATGTTAGTTGCTTCCCAACCAGAGATCTGCAGAAAACAAGAAGCGAGCATTAGGCAGCACATGGCTTCGGTCTGCATTCATGACTCACAGCCATGCTACGCTTCTTGTACAGCAAAGGAACAGCACGTACTTTGCCGTGCACAAGAGACTACTGTCTTCCTCCTCGTGCTAATGCTTCTTTCTACTGTTATGGATAAAATGACACTCAAATTATCTTAGGAGTCAAAGATCTAAGAGCAGAAATAAACACAAAAATATATGAGCTACACTTCTCACAAGGAAAAACCCAAACTTTTTTATATGTGTGCTTATTTGTGTTTCTTGAGACTCTACCAAATGTACTGCCTATTTAACTAAGCCTTCGATCTAAGTGTTTCCTCTAGAAAACATGGGTAGCAGGGCATACTAAAAGTTTTCAAAGGAGAAATACCTTATATAAAATCTTGTGCCAGTAGGATAAGCACCATATGCTTCTCTCAGGCTTCTTTCCTATTGATCTTACAAACAGATAACAGAAATGCACAGTTGCCTCTTTTCTTTATATCCCAGTGCTGCTACTTCACTGTTCTGCAGCTTGAGAAAAACAGTGATTTGGGAGTGGTGTGTGTGCTATGAGTGTGGTGTAACAGTACGTCGCAGGTCAGTATTTCCAAAGTCCTGTTAAATGTAATGAATGTATTTTAACTGCTTTATATAGAAAGGCTCTGTAATACTGATTAAAATGAAAATGGAGCTTCATTCTTACACATTTTTACACAACCAGCCCTGGAATACTTCTCAACACAGGAATACAACCAGATATATCAACGACTGTCTAATTCTTCACTTTCAGTGCTGACTTGACATCAAGAAACAGCTCCCTCTGTAATAAACTGAAATGTTTCTCTGCAACATTTACAAGCTCATGGAAAAATTGCCTGAAGGCTCAAAGATTTAAAGTTTTTTTGTCAAATAAACAATTTAAATAATCCTATTAATTTAGTAAATCAATAAAAATAAACAGCGTAGACTCCTTCACATAACTTTAGATGGAAAGCTATTCTTTATGCTTCTTTGAGCTAATACTATAATGTATTCTCTCTGTCAGTCAGTTATGAATACACCTGTCTCTAAAAATCCCTACTGGCAAATGGAAGTCTAAGAGAAGGCAATGAATCTAACCTTTCATGATGGAGGGTTCATCAAGGTAACTACACAGACAGGGAAGGGGGAAAGCTGATGTATTAAAAATGTCTCTACTATTGGAACTCAGGGGAGAAGATCTTTTAATCCAAGAGTAAGCTTTTTAAGTAAATAAAACCATTTATGTTCAGTTCAGTGGTCATGTTGTCAATAAGCATCATTCATGAAGGCTCACTTACCTCTAATTGCCCATCTCTCTTCTAGTCACCTCTCATTTCTTCCTCACATTTCCACACAAGGTATTGGTGTGTCTGCAACAGATTCCTCTTCTTCATGCCTCTTGCTACACACATTGTTCTCCTTAAGCTAAACAATATTCCTGGGCACGGGATGGTATAAATAGGAGATAGACTCAGGAGTTCTGATCTCTCTTTTTCACCTCCTTCAGTCAATGAATGTCAAATTGTAGATGCTTTTTTGTTTGACTTCTTTTCTCTTCTTTTTTTCCTTTTCTTTCATTTAAAAGTGCTCTCCAGGTCACAAGGTCAGAAAATGAAAAGGAAAAGGTTGCAAACATGCTAACTCCTCTGTATTGAACACTATCCTTAATAATTCTCTATTCTCACCCAGCCTTCAGAAGGTACTCAGCAGGGCACAAGTCTCACAAGCACCCTGTGTGCTGTGCACCATACCATGTGCACAGCCTGGGTGCCAGAGTGTGTGAAATGGCAATGGGAACTTTTGTTTAGCAAACTAAATTTATCAGCATATTCTAAGATGTTAGAGAGGTTTTCAACTGATCACCATAGGTGTCTCACTTGCAAGGAAGTACAGAGACAAGGAGGCTCAGAAACTTTTGGCTGTATTGACTTAATTTTCAGTGACCGACCAAAATTCACTTTATCCCTCTAATGTAAAGCTGTAATTAAGAGGAAGTGCTAGCTTTCCTCTTTTCAAGATATCCNTGTATTTTAACTGCTTTATATAGAAAGGCTCTGTAATACTGATTAAAATGAAAATGGAGCTCCAAGACATCCAAGATGTCTTGGGTTTGTGAAAAGAATGTTTCTGGCAGTCAAGCCTCTGCTGTGGCTTTGAGAGGTAGACAAGCTTAGTGCCTTTGAGGATCTTCACTGGCTCCTCAGACTGTAATGCCATATGTAAGGGCTGTATAAAGCCATAACACAGATCTCAATTATCAAAACAAAAATATGAGCAGATCCTTTTGTAGCATTATCTTTTTTGCTTCAGATAATCCTCTTTTTATGTTGGGCACTGCTACCAGAGTGTAAGCATGTGCCACTAACATCTTTACTATGTCTGTGCATACTCATACACTGTAAAAATCTTTAGATTCAGTTCTTGAAAGGGACCATAATGGAAGTAATTGTGATACTCTGTTGTGAGACAGAGATTTATCCCTGTTCTGAGCAGCAGAGGAACTAATGTGGTATGCAACAGTAGAAACAAAGAAAAGACAAAAACTGCAGATAGGTTTACCACGGAACAAATCTGTAACAAGCCCTGGCAATCTAAAAAAGCTACAGCAGTGTCGCATAACACAGAACGATTGTGAATTAGTATTTTGCAGAGGAAAAGGCTTATAGGTAAAGAAAGTGAAGACAGAAAATACTAATGTAAAGGACCAGATTTATGTAATTTCTAATTGTTTAGCTTATTCCCTTCAAGCTATTTCAGAGAAGACATGAGAACACACTCCTTTTGTACAATTTACTCCTTCCAAAAAGCTGAAGTCAAAGTGTTTCAAATCCTGCCATTAAAACCATGACTGTAATGCTACTTTTCTTTCTACCAGTTTATTTATTCTCAAAGCATCTCTAAAATATTAAAATATCAAGATTACAGGATGCACTGATAAGGAAAGAATTATAAGCTACTTTCAAAACAGGACTTGAGGGGTCCAAGTTAGTTTTTTTTGATTTGTCACTGTATCAGTGGAAACACGTCTCTAATTACAACTCCTCAGCCAAACCCATCATTGCCTGCATGAGTGCTTCTCTCCCATTCCCCTGGAAAGCTAAACTGCCTTTTTAAATCTCAGGTGAGCCAAGCCAACCTCTGCCTTTGCAGCAAACCAGAAGGGGGTAATGTTCTCTCAATCAAACAGCTGTCTTAGCTGAAAGGCAACAGCTTGCACCATCACCAAACAGCTGAGTCGCTGGCTGAGTCAAGACAGATCTAGGAGCAGTAGCAGCAACCTCCCAGGCTGAAGGCTGAGGTACGAGGTGGCATTATATCCTGCAAATGAAAGATCCGTTCTGGCTGAACAGATTCTGGGACTTTGGTGTTATCACACTTTGTAAAGCAATAATCACAGAGATTACATTCCTGATGTGCTTCATATGATAACAGATGGTAAAATAAGGTGTAGGCAGTGGAGAATCAACATCTTGAATCTGCTTTATTTAGGCAATAACCAAATAATTAGGCACTTTTGAAACTTCTTTTTTTTAATGCAATAAAATGTGATAAAATAATTCAAAAGATGCTTTAACCTTAAGAGGTTTAAAAGGATCCAAGATGGCATGTTACTATAGTTTAAAATATGTCACCATTCATTATAAATCAGGTTTTCATGGGTTTGTGACATTTAAAAACTTACTCAAGGCCTGTATTATAAATTTAGTACAAGAAGGAAAAACACAACGGAAATCTTTTTCTCACCTCTGGGCTATATACATGAAGAGAAAAAAACAAACAACACTTTATCACTGAGAATAAAAGAAAACCATTATACCAGTTAGAGTCTATCTGCTGTGAAGTCTATGATTTCCATATGCATGTTTGCACATTTAACGGGTACCTAAGCGAAGCCTTCTTCCTTTAGCCGAATTTTTCAAGCCTGTGCAATAACAGATGACTTTGGCCACTTCTAAGAAGAGCAGGGGAGGAAATTAATGAGACATAAGCTTTATTGTTTACAGGTATATTTTCGATGTAAATGCAGCTTCCTTTTTTTTCCCCACAAAAATTTAACAGGGAACTTTAGTTTGTGGACTAACAGTGACTGCATGGTAACTTCACTGGTAAATATAAAACCTAACAGCTCCTGTATGCCAAAAAAACTACCCCAAATAAACCTAGTTCAAAGTGCTGATCCTTAACAAGTCTTAATTCATCCAGTTTCATTGTCAGGCTAGAGGTTTTCAGTGGCACTTATTCCATATGTTCTTTTGGTGAACATCTGAGGAAGGTAACTGGTGGAAATTTCAGGTGCAATTCTCTCACAACCCATAAATCAAATGTTATTTAAGTATCACCTGATTCCAGTTATTAGCCATATGCATTTGGGTCTATGATGATTATATTTCCTTGTTAGACCAAATTCTTGATTTAGTATTTGTTTTGATAGAGTCTGCAGTGAAATTATTTTAACATCCAGATTTATTTTAAACCAGAGGACAAAATATATAAAATAAATACCCTGTAAATGTAACAAAAAGTCCCCAACTTGTCTTGTTGACTTAAATGGAAGTAAAATGAAATGAAAAAAATGGCATATATGCCCAATTACCTGTAAGCTAAGGCCTACCCTTCTAATCAGTTCTCTTAGATGGGTCTTGACATCTTTTAAGGAACTCTATTGATCTTGAGGAGGCTCAAACAAATGATCAAACATGCAATGCACTGTGTGAGGTATTAAGGTAAAACTGTAAAAAATTCCATGGTAAGAATATAAGAAAAAACAATCACAAGCATTTAATATATAAGTGTGTTATTTACGCTAAAAATTGCTTATCTTGTTGTAGATAATTATAATTATCATGCACTGTTTAAATTGAAATTATTGGTATTCTTTAAATATCAGCAACTCATGAAGAAATTACACTGCTTTATAATTATTATTATTAGGTAGCTTCCAGCTCTCTGTAGTCTCAAAAGTAAATTTACCTATCTCCTGATGAAAGCCAGCTTTTACAAATTTTCATTTAACTGCTTCCTACTAATTGTTACCCTCTTTTGTTTGTATTTTCCCACCTTCAAAGAGTCTGTACTAATACAATCAGTCCTATCTGACAATGTTTAAAGCAAAATAACTTACAAGATGCTTATCCTGTAGATTTAACAAGAGAATCAGACAAAAAATACAGTGTTTAGAAGACAATTTAGAAAATGTCCATTACATCCTCCTATGGTTTCACACTTTACTGAGCATGTCATAATTTCTTCTAATTTGTATAAGAACATAGCTGAGAAATGTGCCATTCAAAAGTCAAGTCCAACCAAAAGCTTCAGAGACACTGAATATCTGAAGAAAAAACTCAGATTTATTTAGTCACTATTTGTATTTTCTGTTTACATCCCTGAGCACTCCTTCAGCATTTTGAACAAAGTTTCCAAGTTTTCATCATCCATTATTTTGATGGCATGACATTTAGTGTCTTTCCAGATCACCTATAAAGGCTTTAAATGCTAAATATACTAGGGGTGATTAACGACTCTTCTTCTCTACCATTACATCTATCTGAAAGCATTACCCTTCAGCACGGTGTTCATTTATAGTTCACATCTGGTTCTATACATATGTGAAATTCTAAGTTAACATTTTTGTTATATGCATGAAACTGAGTTAGCATTTTCAGCAATAGAGCTTGTCTTTGTCTACTGCTCTTTCTTCTTTCATGAATGCTTTAAATGCTCTGTAGTCTTGTAATTAATACATTGAGTGAATTTCTTTGTGATTGAATGTTGTTCACACACCACAGTCATCACTTCTTGAAGTAACATCGAAGATTTAAATTAAACAGAATGTATCAAGATTTTGTGTATTGTAACAAGCGTTTTTAATAGTCAGAGTGCCTTTTAGTTAGAAATCTATTGTAATATTGAAGGGCATTTTAATTCTCTGGCAGAGTCTAGCTGTCAGCATTTCTGTGGGATAAATAAAAATCTGAATCAATCACAATGTTCTGAATACCATGATGAATACTGAGTGCAATTTTAGGTGAAAACTGGTCTAGACCATTTAGAGTTTACTTACCCTAAGAGCTCCTTTTTTGCTTATAAAGTTGTGGTTAACTATAATTATTATGCACTGCTTAACTTTTAATTTCTTTAAAGGTAAGAAATTAATGAGGAAATTACACTAATTTATTAATTATGTGCTTTATGTGATTTTTTAAAATTATGTGCCTTTTGCAACAGTTGAGTCAGGGGACAGATTTCAACTACTGTCATAGAACAAAACCTAACATATACTGGCAGATAATTTTCATGGTTTACTCTTAATTCTGAATTGTTCCATTGGAGTTATAAAAGAATATGGGAGTTGTAACTTTCCAAGACAGATGTAAAACATGTGTCTTTGCTCTAGCATTTCCTTGACAGTGTGTTTGTTATTCATTCAAATACTGATATTTAGCTTTTGGGGAAAGCTAAGAGCAATCAGAGCATTTGTTTTAATTCTTATAAACATATATTATGATCCTGCCATGGAAGGTATCTCATAGTAGCCACATCTGCATGGCATGTCGTCTCAAAGCCAAATTACGCTCTTTAATTATAAACATGCTAAGAGAAATAATAGGTTCTAGAGATATGAACCCCAGGATGGGTCCCCATCCATCAATGATCCCTCATAATAAATTACAAAATATTCCAAATTTATGTACTTCTGTGGATCTTATGTAAACCTTTCGACCATAAGTCTGTGTTCTCACATAAAATGAGCTGTACAACCAAAACTGTATTGTTGATCCATTCAAGTAGCTTATGGAGAACCATTAAGTGTTTATTAACAAATAAAGGTTTGCATGAACTGATTTTATTGTGGATTTTTGACATAATTAAATTCCACGTGCTAAATAAAAAATTGTAACTGTTCATTCTCAATTAATTTGAAAGTATTGATGGAACAGTGCACACACAGATCCCAGCTACTCAGACACCTTGTCAGTTTTTCACAGTGAAAAATTTCAATTCAATCATTCTGAAACATGCTTGAATGTTACCATGAATATTTGGTAAACGTTTCATTCAGAAATAAAGCACATTGATGTTTGTTATTGTTTGAGTTCTAAGGATGTTATAGTCCCACTAAACTGTTTTTTCTTTCAGCTATAGCATAAATAATCAAATGAAAGACATAAAATGATGAATGCTGTGGTCATTATCTTTTCAAGAATACCTGTAAATGGGTATATTATATTTAGAGTAAACACATTAATTTTATGGTTTATAGATTAACTTCTACTGAAGTTATAAAATCACTGAATAGGAAAACAATTTTTTCCTCTAAAGCACTGCTTAAGAAATTCATGCAAACCACGCAGTCTAATTGCTAAACAAAATGTTGTCTTTCTGTGAAAAACAACTTGAAGCATACTATGTTATTACACTATAATATTTTTTCTGGCATACATTTAAAATAATATTATTTGTGATATAAGAAGTTGAAAAGTCAAATAATGTATCAAAGTATGTGATCAGTTGTCAACACAAACTTATAGCATATTAGATGAATTTCAAGCCAACAAAATGTTAGGGTAATATCATAGTTGCCATTACAATGTTATTTCAGGATTCGGGTATTAAATTGACAAAAATGAAAGGATAAATCCCCTTTTATAGCTCCACCCAATGTACTAATGTACTTAGCCAATCTCCAAGGACAGCGTGCAAGACATGAGGTTGCAGCTCTTCCCTGAATTTCATTGCATTTAGTCCTTGAATTCCCTTCTGACCCTTTTTTATTTAACAGTGCAGAAATATCCTTATTACAAGAGAGAGAAGGCAAGTGCTTAGCATACACCTTAAACCCAGCTTGGAAGTGTAAGAACAGCACTGTGCCAGAAGGTAATTCTGATTCTGTGCTTGAGTTTCATAAAGCTGTTGGCAAAAAAGTTTCCTTAAGGATATGAAGTACTGATAGTGCACATTTTTGGAAGCACTGTCAGTTTATCTGAGCTGAGTGTTGAGACACATCCATCTTATCAAAGCCCTTTCAGGATCCAGGAAAAAATGGGTATCCTTATGCCTGGACACCACAAAGGACTCAACTGGATAGATACATGCAGAGTGTCTCTACCAGCTTACAGCATAGCTGGGGTACCCATCTCCTACAAAATAATGTTCTAATAATTCAGGGCATTTGCTCTGAATTTTAGCCATAATTGAACTTAAGGAGATTTGCTTCTACAACATTGTCTTCCAAGAACACTGTTCTAGCCACAAAAAGAACCCAGAGCCTCAAAACACCAAAAACCTCTTCTGTGTCAGAATGCTCTGTTCTCCTGTAATTGTACTACGCTTCTGCTCAGACTGGATGCATAAGAAAATACCTGGATACAGAATTAAATGCACCTGCCTTGGTGCACTAGGAAGTGGATATACAAAGATTTGAAATACTCCCTTACTGTATTATATTCTCTTATTTTATTTCTATGAAAATGCAATCCTGTGTGACAAAAAAACCAATAAATTAGAGAACACAGGTCATCCCCATGCTCTTCTGTCTCAAATTGTTTTCTGGGGCTGTGAACAAAATTGATGAAAAATCAGAGCTTGATCTTGAAGATAGTTCATATTTTTGAGGGGAATGCAAATGCATACTTTCTCAGATTCCAGTCTGGGAAAGTGTAAGGAAAAGCAGTCTGCTTTCTAGTATTTAATATTTGAATATTCCACAGGCCATTGAATAGATTACACACAAAAAGTGTTCAAATAAACTCTATTTAACTGGTTTGAAAGTGTTTGTAATTTGCAGAAAACAGCTGTATCTTAGAAAAATATCAAGAAAAAACG
Source organism: Platysteira castanea (assembly GCA_013397175.1). Lineage (NCBI taxonomy): Eukaryota > Metazoa > Chordata > Aves > Passeriformes > Platysteira > Platysteira castanea. The sequence goes on along the minus strand of VYXC01001150.1, from coordinate 100,632 downwards.
TCAAGAAAAACAGTTAAGAAAGCTCCAGAAGTGCATCATAACACTGCTAATGCAGCTCTGCAGAGGTGGAAGTTTAAATCACCCTTGCACTCTGATTATCTTTGGGTTTGGTTTGACTCCTGATGCAAAATAGAGCTGCTTTAGGGTTATTTTAATCAGTATTAGCAATTAAGTCACGTACCTTCCAATTCCTCCCTTTTCATGGAACTTGTCAGATCATAGCAGTACACACCTATGTGTACCTCCAGTGTCTCATATAAAATTCCTGACAAGAGGAAGCTAGGTGCTACACAGGGAAAAACATTTTGATTTTACATTTTCACAAACATTTTGATTTTACATTTTCACAAAGGGGAAATTCATCAAAATGTAGGTAAGGGACTACAGCAGTAGTGCAAAGCCATAGAACATGACACATTCTGGATGTGTACTCTTCAGGAAAATCTTCTGGACATATTTGAAGCATGCGGGTTTGTTAATTTCAAACAGCTTGGGGTTTTCCCTAAAGATAAGAATGAAATAAGGACTGGGATTTTCTTTATCTCATAATAAGTCTCAAATTAAAACATTTTACAGGTGTTTTAGAGAAAGATCAAGCAAAATTGACTGCATTTTGCTTTTGAGCCAAGGTAAAATAAGCCTTCTACTTTTAATATCTGTCTTTTGCTAAATCTTTCATTGAGAACAAGTACTAATAGTCTGAACTCTCTAACCTCTCAGTGATGGGCATGTAGTATGTAAATAGTAAATTACTCAACTCTAAGAACTCTTCAGCATGAAAGTGTTTACTTCTCTTCTAGCGAAGGTACTTCAGAGAAAAGAAACTTGATCTCAGTAATGTGTGTTTGGGGTGTACAACAATATGGCTTGATAGCTACAAATGGGTTTTGCTTTAATTTGGAAAATTATTTTATTCTTGTTCAGAAAAATTGGGACCTAGCTGACAGATGACATATGCAAGTGCTTCTGAATAGACATCATTGAAGATTTAGAGATAAGTCCATCTTACAATGACCAGTGATTTTAATGAAGTCTTTTAATATGATCAAGAGAAGTCTCAAATTGATTTATGTTCTCTTCATACACACAAAGAACACAAAAATTCAAAGACTGATTCTATAATTAGCGAAACATCCCAAAAGAAAAATAGAAAGACTGACTGGAAAATGAGCTATTGAACTAAAGTGTGTAAGAGACCTTTGACTGAGAAGTAATGAAAACATATGCTAACAGAGATGATTGAACATTAAAAGCTCAATCTCCTGGCTTTTTCTCTAGGATTTAGGCACCTTAATCTTTAATAATTATTCTTTCTGTATAAATGAGTTTCATAAATCTCCACCAACTTAACCAATACTTGTCTTCAAAGAAGATTTCAGGTTTTACAACCATCATTGCTTGAGGGTTACCTTTGTTGTACTAATTAAAGGAGAGCCAGAAATTGATGCAAGTGCAACTGAATGACTCAGGCCAGCTTAGTGCGTGCTCCACCTATACATGATCTTCACAGGAAATAGCCACTTGTAAGGATCCCAGGTAGCTGGAGATCTGTCTTGTTGCGGTCTGTAGTTTCTGCATTGGCATGGCAAGCCACAAACCTTCCCAGAGAGTGCAGCGGGGCTGGTTCGGGGAGAGCGGCTGTTACGCTTCCCGTAGCCCTTCCGGGCGGCCCCGCGCTCATGCTCCAGCTGTGGGCTCCACAACACAGTGGTGATAAAGGAGGCAAGAAGGGTGTCCACATGGGGACCACAGAAGAACTTTATTCACATGGTGATGTGCAGGTTCCCAAAAGCAGAGACCCCAAACGGCAGAGTGTCTGGAGTTTTATACGGGGACGAGGAGGGCGGAGAGAGCACATGGACTAATGATCTCAGGGCGCAGGGGCGGCACATGGGCGGAGTTGGGGTGTTGGGACCAACAGGGAAACCCTGAGGGGGTGGCCGGGACTAGGGGCGGGGAAGGGAGAACAATGTGCGAAGGGCAGACATTTAGTAAGAAGAGGAGTGAGGAAATATGGCACTACACTGTCTCTATCCTATTTTCATTTGGCAGTGAATATTTATTCTCAAATATGCCCAGAAACCTTTCCCAGTCTCTGGGGAAGTATTCCTGATACAATAGATTTGGCACAAAATCATAAAGCATGCATTGTACAGCAGTAAATAAAAATATTGAATATAGTTCAAGTTAAGTACACACTGGGCAGGGGAACCACAGGCCATCCCACTCATACCACTTTGATGCCAGGGACAGCAAGAGATGCCCAGAACCTGGAGGGGGGTCAGTAGGAGAACACCTGGAGAGCTGCAGGAAAGAATTCCAGCCAGTGAGTTGGCTTCATCAGGAGCCCAGCATAAATGCCTCTGTGCAGACACATGTAGTGTGGGAAATAAAAAAAGAGGAGTTACAGAAGTGTGCACAGCAAGCTCACTACCCTGGCCTTTGTGAGAGCAGACCTTGGCATCGTCAAGGACCTGGTTATTAGAGTACCGTGGGATAAAGCCCTGGAGGGAAGAGCAGCACAAAAAGGCTGGTTAACATTCAGGGATCACCTCCTCCAAGATCAGCAGTGATGAATTCCAATGAAGAGGAAGTCAGGCAAAAACACCAAGATCGCTGTGTGAATCAACATGCAGCTCCTGGACAAACTCAAACACAAAAGGGAGGGAGTGACAGATAGCCATGGAGGAATACACACTTTTACAAGGGCATGTAGTGATAGGACAAGGAGCAAAGGCTTTAAACTGAGAATGGGTTTAGATGATATATTAGAAAAAATTCTTTACTCTGAGGGCAGCGGGGAACAGGAATAAGTTGCCCAGACAAATGATGGAAGTGTTCAAGCCCAGGCTGGATGGGGCTCTGAGCAACCTGGTCTAATGGAAGGTGTCCCTGCCTGTGGTAAGGGGGTTGGAACAACATGACCTTTAGGGTTCATTCCGAACCAAACCATTCTATGATTCAGTGATCTTTGGAAGAATCCCAAGTACTGGATTAAAGCATACTTTAGTACATTTGAGTGCTTAAGGTCACTTAGTGTCAAACAAGTGATGTTGCGGTGTATCATGGACAGCAGAGCCATATGGACCAGCAGGTCCATTGGTTTGATACCCCCACAGCCCAAGAACCCTAGAGTTAGGGTGACTTCCCAGAGAGCTGTGCAAAATATGCAAACCTCCTTCCTTATAATTGGCCGCTGCCATCCCCTCCTTTTTCCCTCCATATAGAGTTGTCCCCCTAGAATGTTCTATAGTCCTTGACTCCCTGTTGGCCCACGTTAATTTTCCCCTCTCACTTTATTCCCCATTGGCTGTGTACCCCTTTTCCCCGACTTGGTACCACCTCCTCGTCACTGTACCACTGGCCGTTTTTCATTTTCCCTCCCCTTTCCACTGGGGTATGAAACCCCAGGTCAGTACTGTAATCTCAGTTCTTTGTGGTTCTTTGGTTCTTCGTGGTCCCTCGCCCTTCACCTCAATAAACCCTTCCTGCCTTCTACGAAGAACCCACTCCTCTTCTTCTTTGCTTCCTCCACGCGCCCTTAACATCGGTGGATTAGGTGAACTCACGCTGGAGCTTCGCCAATCCTCCCGCACCCACGAGCAGCCTCTGACACCCCCATCCCATGCAGGGCGAGAGCCCGGTGCTGGTCACCTGCTAGCCGGACAGAGTGCCGCAGCAAAGTAGGGAATTTATTTAAGAAATACCTTGACAGAAAGTTTCACTTTGATGAAACATTGAAAAGAAAAAGCAGTAACTTTTTGATAGTGCAGACATGAGCTGAAACCCAGAAAACTCCAGTTCAATTTTTGTTCCCTGGAGACTCATTTGAACTCAGAGAAAGTCCATTCCCCTCCCAGTCTGACTGCACATGCTAGCCACCAAGTTTTAAAAACCCTCTTCTATTTCTTCCTGGTTCAATGGTTATTTAGTTATATAAACAATGCTGAGGAGCTTTCCTGGAAGAAATGAACAGATTTCTGTTCTGAGTAGTGTATGCCCAAAGGTTTCAGATTCCTTCTCTAGATTAGTCAGAGTAAGAACCTGAAATCTGATTGTATCTGTCCATGGCAAGCGCCTTACCACCTGGCCCAGCCAGCCACATCCAGTTAATGCATACTGGTGGATCATTTTTTCACAGACATTTTTCAGACACGTACCATTTGTGTAGGGATATGGAATAAATCCTAGCTTGTTGCTTTTTCTTCTCCCACAAATTCATAGGTTTGCTATTAGGCCAGGACTTTTTGCAGTAGCCATGACATGTTTGTGACACTTTCCTAGTGGACAATTATTTACCATCAGTGAGGTTTATCTCGTATTAACCTTCAAGCTATATAGACAAATTAAAGTAGGTTTTCCCTAAGTTCAGTAGTGAGGATGTTCCTGAAGATAAGCAGCTCAGAAGTTGTTTTAGTTTGGTTCTTATAGTGAGTCTGTTGCCTGTCTGAGCACAGACAAATTAATAGCCCTAAAACCCTCCAAGAATTCACACAATAAGAATATCATGAATAGTACATGCCTGTCTTTACCACTCAAGCAAGCAAACCACTTTTGCAGAGTATGAAAGGAAGTTAACTTCCTGAAACCTGTCTAAAATAGTCTTGACAATAGCAGTAGTATTTGCACTGAAAAAAATTATTGGATGTGAATATCTGTATTGTGAGGCTCTAATAGTTCTCATCTGAGGCTCTGCTTCTTGCAAGTTCATGATGACAAAGCAGCCCAAAATTAGAGAAAATTTGGCTCTGTTCATACTCTTCCGTTTCATGGCTTTCAGTGTCTAGCACAGAGTGCTCTTCCAGGGACAAACAGGACAGGATTTATCTGTCAGACTTAAGGTTAATTTAATTCCTGATAGGTCATAGCTGACTGGGGTATTTACAAGCTCAGAAAAGCATGAAAGGATTTCAAAGTCTCATTAGTCCATACTGTTCTTTCCATGCTGCTCTCAAACTCACCATAGCTGGAACAGATGATCAAGGTTGTCTTCTTAATATTCGGGATGGCGGCAACAAAACCACAAAGCATCGCCTGTGCAAAGCTGCTCATCTGGTTTTGCTCATCTGACTGAAATGCTACACATCTATCTGTATCCAGATATTAAAACTTGCTCATGAGAATGTCTTAGAAGGCTTATTAGTTTGGGCTTATTAGTTTGACTCAGCTGAAAACATAGTGATTCACATCCTTGTAATTATCTTTTGCAGACAGAACTAAGCAAGCTGAACTGCACACTTGTGAATGAATTGAAGACCAATATTAAATGAGAGCTTATTTAAAATAGTGCTTCCTTTGGAACTGAAGAGAATGAGAGGGATTTATTGCACCTAATATTAAGCATCTACAGTGCAAAAGATATCAAGGTTACTTCTGATGAGAATTCCCAGAAAATATTTCTGTTGTATCCCTGAAGTAGTACAATTCACTTTCCTCTTAAAATGGGATATACTTTCTGAATTTATGAATGGGCCCTAGGTCTTGAGAATTTTATAGTTGCTTTCCCCATTCACACTCACACTTTTGCTCATACATGCCTGTATGACTCAACCAGTTCCTTCTTGAATTAGCTTTAAGGTTTTCTCAACATGACCTGGCACTGTGCACTTGCAGCCCAGAAATCCAACCATGTCTTGGCCTGCATCAAAAGCATTTGGCCAAAAGGACCTCTCTGCTCTGCTGAGACCCCACCTGAGTATTCTGTTTAGCGCTGGGGCTCCCAACCTAGGAAGAACATGGTTCTGCTGAGGTGAGCCTAGAGGAAGGCCATGAAGACAATTCTCTGGAGAGCTGCAGTATCTCTGCTTACAAAGACAGACTGAGAGAGCTGGAGCAGTTCAGCCTGGGGAAGAGAAAGCTCCAGGGAGACCTTAGAGCAACTTCCAGTACCCGAAGGGTGTTGCTACAAGAGAGATGGAAAGGGACTTTTTACAAATGCACGTAGTGATAGAACAAGGGAGAATGGCTTTAATCCGAGAGAATAGGTTTAGATCAGGTATTAGGACGAGATTTTTTAGTGTGAGGGTGGTGAAAAACTGGCACAGGATGCCCAGAGAAGCTGTGGATACCCCATCTCTGGAAGTGTTCAATACCAGCTCAGATGGTTCTTTGAACAGCCTGGTTTAGTGCAAAGTGTCCCTGCCCACGGCAGGGGCCTTGGAACAAGAAGATCTATAAGGTCCCTTCAACCCACAGCATTCTGGGATTCTATGATTTTATAAATTATACTTAACTTTTTGCAAATAAGAGCATGAATAATGTTACAATAGCAAAAGATGATTGGACATTGCCCACAAAAAGTTGCCAGTGTGACAGAAAAATTTTACAGAATAAGAAAAACCCCAACAAAACAGGAAAAGATATCTTGTTTAGATTTCTCCCATCCTAAATAAAAATCCTTCAATGCAAACAAGATAAAGAGTTAATATTCACCTATTCTGGAAATGAAGTTTGACAATAAAAGAAGAAATAAAATAGGATTTATCTCAAAAAACCTAGGAAAACTGGATATGTTCGTAAGTGCATGCTTATAAGTCCTTAACAGACTTTTTCACATCTGGAGATGTGTCATGTCATCCTATGTCCTGTATGGCCGAACAGGAGAGAAAAGGGCAGAGCTACATTTAGACTGAACCCACTTACCTGAAGTTTAAACATCTGCTGTAGGATGAGATTAACTCCAGTCTCTCTCTGTGTTTTTAGTGTTGAATGAAAGTCTGGGTACTAATCCTAAGTGACATCAAGCAATCCATATCAATGCTTCTTAGGGTTTACTCCTTACATAGCAGAGCTGTGCAGGAGAGATAGAGGTTCAAGGCAAAGACAGAAAACAAGCTGAAATTTTAATTGATTAGTACTCAGTCTTCCTCCTTGAACTTCTTTATTCCAGCTGTAAGAAAAAAATATTCTGTAAGTGCATGTTTCTCTCCATTAACTACTATAAAAGGAGGGAAGGATACAGATATCCAGAAACAGTTATTTACAATGTATATATCTAGTGGAATGAGGTGAGATGAATTTCTGTTCTACACTGCTACCACTTGTGTTCTCAGCTCATGGAGGCACCAGAAATACCTCTACACTGAGTGCAGTATTCAGTGGAGTAGGGAATAGTCATTGTTTTCATTTCAAGATAAAAGAGTAGGCCTGAGAGTAGAGGTTTAATTGCCAATGCACTGTCTTTCAACTGTGAGGGAGTCTCACTTTTATATAATCATGTCTTGAGTAATTCTAGGTCTAAAGAAATTAGCTGCTAATGAAACACTACCATTACTTCAAAAGAAGTCACAACAGTTGATTAAGTATATGTCTTCACAAATGAGCAGAGATTGTCTCAGGGCTCTTTTAGAAGGGATTAATGTGAATAAAAAGTGTACTGATAGTACATTTAAAAGGCTGGGAATATATAAATTGTTTATAACAAATTCATCTTTCTTTTCATAGTCATTTAATACTGTATTCATTAGTACTATGGAATACAAACTGCTGAAAATTCTGTAAGGCACGATGCAAACAGCAGTAGTGTAACACAATTGCACAGGAAAAAAATTAATTGCTGGCTGTGTGTTTCTTCTTTAACTAGTTAGAGTTACAAACTGGGAATTCAGCAAAACTGTATATGTTTGTTGTTCAGCTGCCAACGTATTTGCTCAGGAATTTGTTGGCAAGGTATGTCCTGTGTCTGGGAAGACACAATAAAGACGCTCTCACACCTGCCAGGTTCAGCAGGAAGGAGGGGAAAGCCTTATTATTGACATATCTCACATTCTTATACAATTCCCAACTCCACAAGGGATTGGAGAGCATGTCACTTCCTTCTCAATCCCACTGGAAAAGAAAGATGCTCATCAAAGTTCTCTTATTACAAAAGGAATGAACAACAGAAAATACCATTAAGTAAACATTGGCTATTATTTACAAGAAACTGTGAGAAAGAATCTGACTCCAAGGTTAAAAACAGAAGGATAAGCAAAAACCAGGGCAACAATATCCCACATCAGAATGCTCTGTATCACAGAAATTGGGTGTTGATCAGCTGTATAAATGATACAACTACCTTCTCTTGGATAAGTCTTGGCTGCACCACTGCGGACTCCTCACAGTGCAGCTTATACAGGCCAGAGTTCTGTTTTTTCCTATTCTTGTGACTTAATCCTGGTAGACAGTTCAGTTCCACAAAGCAAATCACTCACTTCCCGCCAGTGGGTTGAAGGAGAGAATCAGAAGGATAAAAGTGAAAAAATTTATGAGTTGAAATAAAGGCAGTTTAATAAGTAAGGCAATATCCAGTACATTCTCATTAACCTCCCACCACCCCTTGAGCTCAGGTTGGGTCGCTACTGCACTTGTACTGCTTCCTGTGATGCTCATCCTCCACTGGTTCAGGTGGTTCTTCCTGTAGTACTTCCTGCAAAATGCATCTTTAAACACGGTTTACAACAATTTAAAGGTATATCCACTTCAGTCTTCAACCTTGATCCCTTTGGGTCAGGCCACAGGGTTTAACCTTGCAGTGAACTCTTCCTCTCACTCCTGCTCCAGCATGACCTCATTTATAGACCACCATCTCTCAGGGGTGTACGTGCTCCACTGTGACCTTATCCAAGGTCCACAGTGTCTTCAGGGGTGTACCTGCTGTGTAGTGAATTAATCTATGGCCACTGATTAATACTTCAAGGTGTATACTATATATACACTTCTGTGGCATGGGCTTACCAAGAGCAACAGATGCTTTGAGATGTACTTTCTCCAGCATGGACTTTTCCTTGGGCCATAATCCCTTCAGGGGTTACGTACTTTCATCAAGTGGAGTAATATAACAGAAAAATGTGACTGGTTCAAAAAGAACAGGAATAAGATGGAGAAAAGGGGTGGGCTATTTAAAATCAAAGGGATTTTTCTAAAAAGAAAAATAAAATCTGTACACACAAGACAGAGAACTTTCCAAATAATTCTAAGAAGCTGAAGGAATTTCTGGAATATGGAACAGATTCTGGCAGTGAGATGTCACAGACCATTACAGACTAGGAGCTAGACTCAGTAAAGGAAATCTCCTACACTGCCCTGCAAACAATGGAGAATGACTGGTGCTAACTTCATCAGCCTGAATCCTCTTTGGGGGACACCTACCTCTTCTAGTCCACTGCAGCTGGAAAATAGATACCTCAAGAACTTGTTACTTGGCTGAAGAGTCAGCATGACCATGAAGAGGTAGGGAAAGAGTTTTCTCTAACAATCTGTGCTGGTTTTGGCTGGTGTAGAGTTAACTTTTTTCACAATGGCTGGTATGGGGCTGTGTTTTGGATTTGTGCTGAATACAAGGTTGGTAACACAGAGATGTTTTCGTTATTACTGAGCAGGGCTTACACAGAGACAAGGCCTTTTCTCCCTTCAGGCTGCCACACTGGGGAGAAGGGGCTGGCAGTGCATGGGAGGTTGGGGAGGGGACATAGCCGGGGCAGGTGACCCCAACTGACCAAAGGGACATTCCAGGCTTTATGACATCACTCTTAGTATATAAAGTGGGGTGAAGGAGGAGGAAGGGGGGACAGCTGGAGTGAGGCCATTTGTCTACCCATTACATGTAGTGGGGCCCTGCTCTCCTGGAGATGGCTGAACACCTGCCTGCCTGCAGGAAGCAGTGAATTAATCCCTTGTTTTTCTTTGCTTTTGTGTGTGCTTTTTGCTTTTCTCTATTAAACTGTCGTTATCTCAGCCCACAAGCTTTCTACCTTTTACTGTTCCAGTTCTCTCCCCAGTTATGCTGGTGGGGAAGTGAGCAAGTGGCTGCATAGTACTTGGTGGCTGGCTGAGGTTAAAGCATGACACACTCCCAGAAAAACGGCTGGACACATTAGGCTACAAACCAAACCCCAACCATTTTTGATTAAGAGTTTAGCTTAAGAATTTGAAACACTAATTTTCTCAACATGAAGAAATTCAAGATGCGTTGACCACTTAATAGAATATTTCTTTACTCACAGGATCTTCAGCTCTTTTGGGACCACACTATTATTCATTCCCACTGTTGATGCTGAGCTACTCTGCAGAAAGTCATTACAGATTCCATTAGGGTACAACTAGGCCTTTGTGACCCTGCCCAGTCTCCCCAGGACCTCTCCTTACCCCTGTCCATGGACGCAGGGGGGACATACAAGCCAAGGTCTGGGCACCCAAACCTGTCCTGAGCTACAGTATAGGTGTACCTGTCTCCAACCCTGACTCTGTCACCATTTCCTCCTGCTCTCGACTGGATCTCGTGGTTGCACCTTGGACCTGGTTTATCGCCTACCATGTTGGAGGCTGCCTATGGACCCTGAAACCAGCCCTGGGCTCTGCCCACCATCCTCAGACCCCACAAAATAGTCTCAACTTGTCCTCCCTTGTCATGGAGCCCCACTCGATCCCTGATCCCTGTCAGATTCACAGAGACAAGGGAGGAGTGTGTAACCCAATTATGTTACTCAGTAATTCACTGGTTTTTGCTATTGTTTTTAAATTTTTATCCAATGCCACATAAAAATGCAAGTTTCTGAAGCAACTGAAGCAGTCCTGATCAGGACTCAGTCTTACACTTCTTGGACCATGATACTTTTTACATAAAATACAATTAGGTAGGGGTCGAAATCTACTCTGCCAGAGCCTGCAGTGAGTACCCAGTGGGACCAGCCAGTGCGTCAGGGACTCGTGCAGGGGGTAAGGAGGGACCAGAATCCAGGCAGGAATGCTGGGTCAGGGCAGACAGAAGGGCTGTGCTGGTGCTTAAGGAATCTGAGTGTGTGCTGGTGAACCTGGGGAGTGTGGTGTGTGTGCTGCACTTGTGACCTTCTGCCTCTGCCAGCCAAAGAACTTGGTTTCCTGTTTGTCTCTTCCCATAAGCATTCCTGTTATTCTTCCAGAAATTCCTATAAAGATAGCACCTGTGGCAGTGGTCTGTAAGTGTATCTGCATCCCTAATTTAAATCCCTCTATAAGTCCTTTTCCTGCAATGTGTATGATAAAGTCATCCATAAAATCTAATAAAAACATTATCAAACTGTTGCCCTGGTTTCTGTAAGCCTTCTGGTTTTAACCTTGGAGTCAGAGATTTTCTCACACAAAGTTATGTAAATAGAGCTGATGTTTACTTAAGTATTGGAATGTGTATAAGAATATGTAGTGTCAATAAAGACCAAGCATTCTTCTTCTTTCTGCTGAACCTGGCAAGTGTAAAAGCGTCTTATTGTGTCCCCCCGGACACATCAAACATTGTTCATACGAAAAAAAATTATAACACCATCGTGTCAACGTTTCTGATCAAGCAGTCTTCCCTTATGTAGTCTAACATAAAGCTTATCTCTGCTTTGGTAGCTGGAAAAAATCTAGCACATTTTAAGTCCTCTCAGAGTTTAATAAACAGCAATGAATAACATCAATCAAACTTGTCACGTTTATCCAGCAGTACAATGAAGGTCTCAGTTTCAGATCACTTAAGCTGTTTTCTAAAATAAAAGCAATGCAAACTCTTATATGGCAGTGTCAGAAGAACCCTCTAAAATAGTGCAGTGGAGAGCAAGAGAGAAAATTCTAGTAAGAAATGCAAGTGTTTTGAATCAAACATCAAGAATCAAAATGACTATATTAAAATTGAATGTTTGAGTAAATAATCTACAGACATCCCCAGAAATCTTAAAATTATGTGAAGTCATGTATGAGAGTATTTGTCCTGCCTAAATTTGCACATCAAGACATTATTTGTCTAATCTGATAATTCCCATATGCTCCCTCCTTAGTAAAAATTAAAACTCTCTCATCTTGGGTAGGAATTGTATTTTTTTTCCTCAGTAACTTAGATGACTGAACTTCACCTGTTTATTGCCTGAATATTCATGTATGAAGAGTATTTGTTTACATTTTTATACACTGCAGGTAGGATTTGACAATAAGATGCAAGTACCAGTAAATTAAGAACCTGTATAAATAATGTCAGTATTTTTATTTTCAGTTGAAAGAAAAAGTACTTTGCAACCAGTACCTAGGCAATGCTTCTGGTACATGACATAAATTACAATCTTGTTCCTATATTTGTTATATATTCATAGCAGCATTTTAAAAAAAGAATAAAGCTAGAAACAGCTCAGCTTTACCTAGGAGAGAAACCTTTTTTTTTTTTTTCCATTTGAATAGTGATAGGAGACACCATAAATTTTTTCCTGAATATTTGACTGGTTCTCTTGCCTTTTGAAACTGTGATTTTTATTTGTCACTTATATACTTCAATACATAATGATGTGCAGAATAAATTCCATTTGGTTAGCAATTCCTAGTAGTTTTGATCCATTACTCTATGTGTTAACTGTGTAGCCTCACATTAGTAATATAATAAAGCTGAAAGGCACCTTCAAAATTACTTTTACCCACCAGTTTTTACAGGCAACATCAAAGTATGCCGTTTATATCAGACATTCTCCACAACTTGTTCGAATTTCCAATCATTTTACAGTAAGACATAGTGTAATTGTTTGTGCCAAAATTTTTTTTATAATTGGGACAGTAGTGGAGAGAATAATTCTTGAAGAAACATGCATGGATATAATTCTCCATAGATATACCAATGATGGCAAACATAAGGCACTGACAAACAGAAAGATATTAAATTAAGATTGTTTGCTTGAATATGAAGCCCTTGATCCTCTGCCTAAACCTGGAGAATTGGGAACATCTACTGCAAGCCTGAGCAGGAAGTTTAGGGGAGAAAGAAAACAAGTGTATCCAGAAATCTAGAACAGGCCTTGCCTGACCTAAGGCAGAAATCTACTTTAAACAATTTCTATCACAAAAGTTCTTGTTTCTTTTCACCAACTATACAAGAAGTACAGAAAAATTGCTCAGAAATAGATATTTATATTGCAGACATCTAAAGTGGGTGCAATCAACCTGACCTCAGGCATCTAAGAAACATACTGGTCTCTGGGCATTTAAAAAAGACCTCAAATTCTCAGACTATAACTGTATAAATGGATTAATAAAACCATCATTCATAGTGACTTTTTAACTCTTTCAGGAATCTGATCACCTCAAAGTCAATGTAGAATTACTCATACATGGTATGAGCTGTAGCATTTAAAAGAGCAGGCAGTTTCCTCCCCCAAGTTCTGGGAGTCAGTGTGGAGCCTTTATATGATAAACTATTGCTTGTTTAAGGAAAAGTTCTTCCACATAAACAGCAATAATTCTCAGACTTTTTAAACTGACTTAAGAATATTGTATAAATGTAAATTATTAAATGAAGTTTCCAATAATGAGTACCACTGATGGTCTAGTTAGAGTTTACACTCAATTTTGTAGTTAATTATAACCTGTCTGAACATTTTTCTTTTGCATTTCTTCAAAAATAACCTTTTCTAGAGGCATGCATAACAATGCATGTGTATATGGATGTATATTATTTATGTGCACACATATATATGCACGTTATTTGCACCTGTCTTCCCAGCTGACCTATTTTGGTTGTTCAGAAAATTGGAAAAAATTAATCCTATCCATTGTCTAGGCTACGGAGAAAAAAGTATAATTCCTACCCAAGATGAGACAATCTTTTCTTTTTCACTCAGGATTGAACACCTGTGTGCAGACGTGATATGAATATGCTGTGGACATATCAAATCTCTTAGAGGTTTATAAATATCATTAGCAAAGAGAAATTCTGATTTTGTGATTCAGAAAGTGAGAGGCAGTGTGGAAAAGACCTTTGAAAAGCATCAATAACATTGTCAGTAAATCAGAGACCAAATGCTGGGAGTGCTTAAAACCTATGGCACAGGAAAAAAGGCATTAATGAAAAAGGTCTACAACGAAAACACTTTCTCCTACAGTAGTTTGTGGATTGTTGGTCTTTTCTGTAGATGATACTGTTTCTTTGCTCTAAACAGGAACTGCAAGTTTTATTTGTACATCCCATTAGATACTGTCACCAGGTACCTTTCAAATCACTGTACCTTCAGAAACACATTATTCCAAGTTTTCAAGCATACTAGAGTTTTACAGTCTGGATGAAATTCACTTGAAAGGGACATAAGAATACTAAGATTGCAAATTTGTGATTCTGACAACTGCTGATTGTAATTCAGGAGAATGATAATGTTCAGGTCTGTTCTGTAAAGGTCGACTGTAGTCTCAACAGCTAATAATATAGCACAGACTGGGACTGGTGATCAGAGAAAACACCATAAGTTCATCTTATCTCTCTCTCTCTGTATCTATCTATCTATCTATCTGTCTATCTATCCAGCTAATCTCCTGGGGGTTTAGTGTGGCTTCAGCTAATAGAAGCAATAAACTCTGACTTTTCTGAAAGTTTTACCAAGAAAACTCCATCTTAAATGAATCATTCAGGTGCTTACATGATGTGAGTCTTATCATCAGGCTGGAAATTTCATTCCATGAATCATGTTGAATTGTTCAAGGAATAAAATGCATAACATTTCCAGGTATTCAAAGTAGCTGTGCCTCTTCACATGAGATAGCTACAAATGATTGCTTAAGAGCAAAAACTAGGCCAGCTGTTATTCATGCTAATTGCTAACATTATTCCAAACAACAAATATATTTGAGTAAATCATAATGGTTTTATGGGGAAATCATATATGTAAGAACAGGTGAAGTTTCCCTCATGATAATATTTCAAGACAGTTTCTTAAGGCTGTACAGTGTACCAGAGGAGCACCAAGATTGGTTTTTTATGCTGATCTCTTGAATGTCAGTAACAGACTACTCCTCAAAAAAAACAAAAAAGACATGAGTTGCCAATGTAGCTCAGATCATAGATGCTGTGGGCATTTTTTTTTCATATATATATATATATATATATATATATAAATAATGATAAAAACTAATAAAAAAACACGAACTCCACCCTGTAAACACCAAAGCACTTTTACTATAACATTGAGCTAATTTTTTCATTCATCTGGAAAAGATTTCCCTTTCCTACAATTTATTTATTCAGAGTTTATCTTAGGGGACAGTCCATGGAATCAATGTGCTGTGCAATAACTAGCTGACTGCATGATCTAATTAACACTAACTTGTTATTTCCTTCTTTTTATTTTTGTCATTGTCATTTCTAGTGTTTCCACTCACTGCAGATAAACCCTAACTTCTCAGAGCAGGATCTGTGGCATCTTCAGTGTTCATGATTCACCTATTATATGCAGCTGCCAAACCTTGTGGGACTTCTTTTTCTTTAACCATTGCATTATTTAAAAAACCATATCATTAGCTCTCACTGATTTGAGTAGTGATAACTAAAAAAAGTCCATATAAGTATCAAATCAAAATAATCAGATATGAGAAAGAAGTAGAAGAAGAAAAAAAAAAGGAAGAGACATTCATTCATTTTTGCCTTGAAAGCACAAACTCTTATAAACAAATGGAACTGATGTCATAGATACAGCGTAAAGCTTTGCTGCTTTTTTCCTTTTTGTAGCAAATGATGCATTTGTTCCTACTATGTTTAGTTCTTCAGATAACCTTTATCAGAAGAAACCAAATATAAGTGCTTCAGTGCTGAAAGAACTTTGTTAATTCATTGATAACCAAATGTGGAAGACAGAAAACATTAAGTATTTTAATTTAAAATGTTCCAATGTGCCTTTTTATAGAAAAAGTAATTGCATCAATGTTAAATATTCACACTGCAAAGTAGTTTTGAAAAATTGCCCATGCTAAATTTGTCCCCCACCAAATTTCTATTTTCTAACATTACAACACAGTCCAAGAAATATTTAAGTGTGACTTGTTCTTTTGATATTAATGCAGGCTATAAGAAAACCATCTCAAAGAATCATCAAGTTTATTTTTCAGTCTTGCCACAAGATGACCACTCTATTGAGACTGTGGTGACCTCACTGTGACTATTCAATGAGTCTGTAATGCTTCACAGTGAAGCTTTTTACTTTATGCTAATCAGTAATCATTATTTGCAATTAAAAACATGTGCTTTTATCATTTCACAAACATTTGATTGTGACAGCTAATTCAATGATGGCTTTGTCTTCAGTTTAAAAGAAGCGTAAACCAATTGAATCACAGATACTGTGATGACATAAAATTACTATTACAGATATAGACAATTATCCTATTGCAATGTTAAGGGATCCATGTAGGTCATACTTCTGAGGGGGTTTACATCCTAGCACAGTAATGCCATACAGCTCTGGTTATCTACAAACTCTGGTGTCTTTTATCTAAGCGCTCTCTGTAGTGATCAGTCATGCCAATGTTAATCTTTTTACAGTTGTTCAAAGAAAAACACTTATTCATCTTATAGATGACATCATTATGCTTTGAGAACATGAAAAAGCTTTACTGAATAATTTCTATATTTTATTTAAAGAAAACATTAGGATTTTAAGAATATTAGACACATATTTAAAATATTTTTTGCTGGGACAATTCTTATATGAGATTCTGTATTTCTATTTCATTTGTAACACTAAAGCTTAGGCAGAAAACATAATTTTCTGGTGTCCTTATCTTCTTTACTCTCAGGGGGTGATGCCAGAATGTTTCTAAAATGTTCAACATTGACACTAGCTCTATTATATTCCTCTTCATCTCTTTCTGTTTCTGTGAATGTAATGATGCCTACGAGGTATTTTAAATTTCAAGTTTGTCTGTCAAGTATTTCAAGCAACCAGTTAGTTCTTCAATTCTCTGTGAGCTATAACAAGCTGTTAGGTGAATACCTGCTTGACACCAAAATTCCAGAATCTTAGCAGAAATATTCTGCTGTGGCAGCACTGAAAGACATAGTCTCACTCAAAAAAACCGCAGAATCTCCTTTGTTCTTTTTTAATTTAATGTAACAAATTGTTTATTGTCCTAACAAAAACAAATTAACAGGTCACCTATAGAGACCCTGCAAAGTGATTGTTTTGAGGTGGCCATAAACTTCTACCCACAAGTCTTTCCTCAACTTCAGCCAGTATTTAAGAATAAGTGCCAACTGGCAATTATCCAGTTTCATCAGTCCAAATGTTCTTTCAATTAGTTTGTTAAATACTACCGATATTGGCTTCATGCAATCTAAGATAGTTTCAATGAGTCTCTGAAAATACTGTGTCCAAGATCCTTCATGGATCCTAACAGCTTTTTTCATTAGCATATATGTGTTCCACAAGCGGTCTTGCAAGATCTTTAATAGTATTTAATGTGTTCATATAACTTGCACTAATAATTTTTTGTTAAATTATTTTCTTAAGAAGAAAATACAGTTAAAAAATGATGTAAGAATAGAGAAAAGCATGGGGAAGGGTTAATATACTGATGTAGGAATATATAAGCCACACCATGGTTGCCCAGGCCAAATCATTAAATGAAAGAACTTGAGAAAAGCACAGTTTAGGAAAGACATGGATTTATTTACTAAGTTCTACTGATTTAAAAAAACATTTCTGCCAAAAAGAGATTGCAAAAATATTATGTAATTAATCACAAATATTTGCATTTCATCCATCTTTCACAAATTTCTCTCAGCTACTAGTTAATCAAATGCAAAAATTGCACCTGTAGCTGTCCAGAAGATTTTGTTCCATCATTTCAGCTGATGATTCATGTTTTAGTGACTCCCACGCTGGGTGAATGGGCTTCAGAACTAGCATGGGTCACTCATCATAATAAAGTGAAATGTCTTTCTTCATCATCAGTGTTGTCTATGGCAAATAATTACAGGAGTCTTCTACTCAGTTCTACTCAGCTCTCTTCATTTGCACAGAACCTCGAGTCAAATTCAAAGTCTTACTACCATTCTCTAAGGAAGTTCAGTTCCATGTAACTTATCAGGTATCTTCCATCACGGTAATCCTCCTTTAAATTCTAAAAAAAAAATCTAAAGACTGCACTTACTCAATTTAATTTTCTATAGTTACAACAGATATTATAGCCATGAGGAAGAAAAGAAGAGAGAGAAGAGGGATCAAATAATCCACTCACTATTTCAGAGTAAAGAAAAGTCAAACTACACCATCAGGAAAAATTTAAAACTTAGATGGCAATACGGAGCTAGTGTGAAAAAAATCTGAGGATCCTGTCAGAGGAAGAAATACATATTACTAGTAGCTTTTCCATAGAGACAGTGCAATGGTAGTGGCACTGCCCAAGAGCAGAGCACGGCTCCATGGAGACTTCTCCAAGCCTGAAAAATGTCACTGGCAGCAGATTTTCTAACTGCATTGCGCGGACATGATCGTTTCTATTTTATTTTGCTAACAGTTGATCTGGAAGGAAGGGGCTTGATTTTAAATGGGTAAATTTTAATAAGTTATGGATATTTGTTAGGATATTGTGATGAGATTTCTGGTGGGTTTCTCAGGTCTTTGTTCCCTCTCTCTTGAGCTGTTTCTGAGTGAAGAGTGGATAGTGTAAGGATCTATACACATGAACTGTGCCCCACAATTATGGGAGCTGGCTTTTTTAATCTTTCTTATATCACATGTCAGAAAGTACACAGTCTCAGAGCACAAAGGTCACAATTTAGTCTGACTAATGGGTCTTCAGGAGTCTATGAAGCAAGAAGCGGCCTTCCTATGAAGCTATTAAATAGTGGTTTGGAAGGCTCTTAACAAAAGGTGTCCTTTCTGGTCTAATTTTCCAGGAAAAAATTATTGACTGCTGGATGCTCCCTTTTCAGTGCCTGATGCTGAACATATTACTCTTTGCCTTAAAATAAATGTGGGAAAGGGGACTCCAGTCAAGTACAGGCAGGAAGGAACAGAACATTGTGCACAGAAAAGGTAAAGGAAAGAAAACAAAGAGGACTCAACAGCAGGAATGAAATGAGAGCATTTTATCAGCCCACAGCTATCCACCCAGCCTAGTCAGGTTAAAAGGCAACATTCAGGCAGATCATCAACTCATCCAAACATAATCCCTCAAGCATAAAGAATAATTTTCCATTTGCCCTGTGGGAAGTGAGCTGTTGCAAAAATGCAAGCAATTCTCTTGAAAATCTATGTAAATGCACTTTAGGTAACTAACTTAGGAAAGAAGAGTCTGGGTTTGAAAATTATCTGCAGGCCTCTATAGAAGGTGGTGTCTCTAAGGTAAAAAAACTATTTCTAATGTTTTTCTGTCAACTTGGATGCTGTTTTAGAAGAGCAACAGACATATATTTAGCTACCTTCTTGTCACTAAACAAACAGTGGTGATTTGGGTTGTTTTTTAACTAAAGAATGGCAGAATGGAGAAAGTGTTATCAGCCCAATGTCGCCTGCCTATTTCAACTGAATTTTATAGTAGAAAACATTTTTAGCTCCCCATGAAACCCCTTCCATACCGCTGTGTGTTAATAGTTGATAAGCTGATAGCTGCAGGATTTATTAATCTTGAAATCATTTGGGGGAGAAAATAAAAAAGCCTAATGTGAGCAGCATAGCTCCTTACAGTCTATAAAATACAGTTCCTTGTGGTGTCTGGAGATTGGGGTCAAGAGTCCCTTAAGTCTCTTCCAAACATTTCTTCTTGATGAATCACTTTGCTATCACACAAGGGTCCCAAACCTAAACAGGACCTACTATGTTCCCATTCCCTAGCCATATCTTGTTTTCCCTAGTCACATGCATTCTTTCCAGGTAAGCCAGAACCATGCCTGCTGTTCAGAATAGAGTTTTATATTATATACCTCTTAATAAACGCATGTTGTCTTGCTTGTTGTTTTCACGTGTGGAAACAATGGCTCAGATACAAGAAAACCACAGGACCATCCTATACGTTCTCTATTCTCAAGTGGAAAAAAGATTGGAGCTAATACAACCAACAGTATGCTTTGAAAAGGAGCATATTTGATATTAATAAATTCAGAAACAAACAGTTTCCTTTTTCTTTGTTTTTTTCCCTCACAAATAAACTCCAAATTTGGTTTACTGGATGAGTGAAAAACAGATGGGATATTTACTGTCACCACTAAAAAATGTCTCTGCCACTTACTTTCGTTTTCATTAGTGTAAGCAGGATGAGGGAATTTTGTAGGCCTTTTGGAATTGCCTTTATCATGTCTGTGAAACCAACAGAAAGATTTTCTTTTGGGTCTCATTCATTAGTTACTCTCCCTTTACTTTCTGGGAGTCAAGTACTACATGCCTTTCTTCTTTCTATTTAACATAATTTTTTTAAAAAGGATCTCTTAATCAATTAGCTCTTTTTAAAGTCATAATCAAAACTCCATGAATTCTCCTGCCTGGAAGAATTAAATCTCAGGTTACAAAGAATAATTAGCTCAATTTTGTAACACATACGTGAGATCCTAAAGTGTCAATTATCTTCTGTCTCCTAAAATATGTTGAAACATCGCACTGCCATTAACACCTCCTGCTGTTGCTGTGAATTGCTTCAGCCCCATCATATGCAGTATGTTAAAGCTTTGAATTAAGATCCACATGAGCAGTACAACCTTTGAAGACAGCTGCAGAACTCTTGTCTCCAGGCAGTACCCTCATTTAACATTGTTGTATACCATTTACCTTAGAATATGAATTTTAGTGTTTACATTTCTTGGATACTGAGAGAGATGGCCTGTTATATACACAAAAAAAGTAGGTTTCTCCTTAGACTATGTTAAGTCTTTTTTCTGGAAACATAAAATAACCATATTTCCCCAAAATATATATCTCTTTTAATACAAAGTAACATTTTACTACCACAAAATTTATTAATAAGAATAAACACTATTCATACAAGTCAGGAGCAGATAGTGACCAAAATCCTGATTACATGAATATGAAAATATACATATATATACACATTTACATATACGTATAAATGTACCTGCACATTATCAATAATTCCAGAGCTGTCACAATAATGGAGGATAGGCTCAGAATTTCCTGCAGAATACAAGGCAAGTATTCACTGATACTACTTGTATCAGCCTCACTGTTTACAGGAGTGGATTTTTTACTTCAACAGCAATCACGTAATATATAACAGATACATCATGTATATGAGATTGTGTGTGTGAGAAGAACATCCCTGTTCCTTCTGTGTTATGTACCATATGAAGCAATCTAAACACAACAGCAATACATCTCTTTATTTAGAAACAAAGAAAAATTTTCTTTCTTTGCGCTGGTGCATAGAACAACAATGTTGAAGGTTGTGCAGAATCAGCCATCTTTTCACAAAACGTTGATGCTCAAAGTCATGCAGTTCTAAACTTCCAAGAAAAATCCCATATGTTTTCTGATCCTTTCCTTGCCATGTTCTCCTCTTCTAAACATTGCTGCAACTGTATTAGCATTTGACCGTCTCAAAACATCTGATGCAAATATAAAAATAGGACTCTCTTCCTCTGTCTGATACTATATTAAAAGTTGCTTCAGGAAAGTTGACAGGGAAAGAGAGATTCCTACTAACTGATTCACAAGAAGACTCAACTCTGTCCTGAAGAAACAGATGGTTCCAATTAACTCTTTGCATGTTTGATTAAATACACAAGGGCTCGCAATCTTAGGTTTTTCTAAATCCAAAAGACATGATAGAGTTTTCCACACAATCTAGAGGCCTGAAATAGGTCTAGATATTTTTAGAATGGGGGAAAAAAGGATGGTATAGGATATAGCTTTTGCTTTTCTACTTAAAAATGTCTCATAGATATATTTTGATGCGGAGTACATTTTCACACAATGCAGCCAATAAGGAATAAAATATCTCTGTAAGGGTCATGCATTGCAAAACTGTCTCCAACTTAGACATTCAGTATGTTCAAGGTGACATTGACATTGAATAACAGAGTCAGAAAGGTATCGGGGCTCTTAGCTGACACTTCAGAGGGATTTAAGAGCCTTTATAATTGTAAGCATCTGGGCATTAATGACTTAGAGATTCAATTTTCAAAAGTAACTTAAGTAATTAAAAGCCCAGGTTAAACTTAATTGTAATTAGTCTGAGGTTCCAAAGGGCCATATTCTTGAAGCTATTAAAATATTTTGAATTGTGGCTTATTGGTTAGTGATATTTCTAAGGCAAAAGAGATGTAAGCGTATATGAATATACTGTAATACCAATTAATTTTCACTTCTGAAAATGGACATGTGTCCTATATTAAGATAACACTTTTCAAAATATTATTAGCAAGCTAGTCAAAAATTGTGGTGTTGAGCAATAGACAGTTATCCTCTGCAGCTTTAGAATATTGAGTCTATAACCTTTATATTCAAATATTCTATTTATGTTTTTCTTATAACACAAAGTGGTTTAAAATTCCAAAATTAAAGAACATCACTTTAAAAGAAAAATGTGTGGGACTGGTAAAGTGCATACTGCTATACAAGAAGCTGGTGAAGTGCAATTGCAATTACTTGTAAAATTCTTTATGATCTCAGTTAAAAGGGGCTACAGAATTGCACATAATGATGATGAAGTTGACAATGATCATTATTGATTCTGAGAGCTACTTGTATTTTCATATAAATTGCACTGTTTACAAGGTCTATGAAGTGGGCCTCCCAAAACATTTCCTCTCTTGTATTCAGGCAAATTTTTTGATGAAAGCTACATGTGACATAGTGCTTCAAAATCACTCAGCTACTGTCTAGAGTAAAGGGCATGCAGTCCCCAGTGAAGTCAGAAACAAAACTAAATGTGTCATTTTATTTAAGCTGATAAAAAACCAGAAAGCATTCTTTTTTGTTGCCACAGAATTTATGCCATTTTCATGACAAGACAACATCTGCTTTTTCATCCTACAAATGACTGCATCATTTAACTGTTCATTAGTCAATAAACCACTGAGATGTGTATTGCTATCGCTTCAAGACAGGTAAGATTGGAAGGGACCACGGAGGGTCATCTGGTCCAACCTCCCATGTCAAGCAGGGGCATCCTAGAGCACATGGCACAGGATTGTGTCCAGGCAGTTCTTGAATATCTCCAGTAAGAGAGAGTCCACAACCTCTCTGGGCAATCTGTTCCAGTGCGTGGTCACCTGAAAAGTAAAGTTCTTCCTCATGCTCAGGTGGAACTTCCTGTGCTTCAGTTTCCGCCCATCACCTCTTGTCCTATTGCTTGGCACCACCGAGAAGGGCCTGGCTCCATCCTCTTGACATCCTCCCTTCAGATACTGACAGATACTGATGATGTCCTCTCGCAGTCATCTCTTCCTGAGGCTGAACAGGCCCACCTCTCTCATCCTTTCCTCATAAGAGAGATGCTCCAGACCCTTAATCAACTTTGCTGCCCTCCACTGGACTCATTCCAGCATCTCCATGTCTCTCCTCTACTGAGGAGCCCAGAACTGGACACTGCACTCAAGATGTGGCCTCACCAGGGCTGAGTAGAGGGGCACCCTCACCTTGCTGGCAGTGTTTTTCAAAATACAGCCCAGGATACCACTAGTCTTAGATCAAATACAAAGATAGTTTTTACATATTTTTAAATTGCTTTCCACAGGAATTATCTGTCATCTTACTGTAAGGTTTCAAAAACACTATGTAGCAATAGCAAAAGTAGGTGTGCATTAAAGAATCAAAGCTTCTTTATAGCTTACAAGTACTTTAGATTTTATCTTTATTTTCCTTTGTCTAATCATATACATTGCTTCAGGTATGATACTATTTTCTGGAAAATCAGAAGACAGGCTTGTAAATCAAGAAAAATACCCAAAACATTTGCTTTTGAAACTTCATAGATAAATGTTAGGTGAACATACATTCAGCTGACTGTGGTCCACAGCCTCACGGAAATGTTAAAAATGGCTATAGACAACTGGAGTAACTTCTGATAAAGAAATTAGAGAAAGGGCTAATACTGCAAAGAGATTCAGCATCTGTCTCCTTTACTCAGTTCCCTGCAACATTTACTAATTTTTTGAAGCAGAGCAAGTCACATTTGCAACAACCACAAGGTGTCCAAGGACCAGGAAAAGCAAAGCAAGTGCAATGCCCCCTCGACTGAAGTCTCACCTTTAAGCCTTGGGATTTACAAGCTAGGAGTGTCTCATTCTCTGTTGCTGGTCCACCTGGTCTGGTACTCTGCAAGATTAGTACCTACAGATGAGAAATAGATGGAAGGAAAACCTCCTTATAATGAAGAATCAATGGTTTGACTACTTGCCTGAAAAAGAGGATATATGCATTAAATTTCTCCTCCTGCTTCTAGGAATTGGTGTACTACTGTAACCAGAAGACAATAGGTATTCAGCATAAGGCTGAGCTTTTTATGATCTAATCAAACAGTCATCAAATCAGACAGAAAATGATGTACAATCTTGTGGCTTGGGCATTGAGTTGACCAAACAGGAAGTTTATAATTATCTATTCTATCCTATAGTTTCAGAATAATTTTTCTCAATTTTCCCCCTGCTTTTCCTTTCTGTCTTTCATTATGCTGTCCAGTGAGGGTAAGCCTTCAGAAGACAAACAGAAAATATCTTAATATCAAATAACATCTTAAGTCACTATCTCAATTGCATGACGCAGGAAATGAGTGAAAATGTGTAATGGGACCCATCTTTCTCAAATTTCTCTTCTGTCTCAATACTAGATTTTAAACTAGGTGGAAAGAGAAAAAACTTACCTAGAAATAAATATATTACTCCCTTGCAATGTTCTGAAAGAAAATGGCAGAAAGGAGGCCAAGGAAGAATGAAAAATTTTCTTTTGAGTGTGTAAAAAATTAGGTACCTTTTAAATAGACATTGAGTTGTGTAACTATTCTAGAGATAATGTAAGCATTTTCCTAGCACTTCTCATTGGATAATGCAACTGGAAGCTCTAAAAGTCTTTGGTACTCTTTCAATGCCTAGACACCTCAGAGGTCAAGCTGTCGCACCCACCTGGTCATTAAATGCACAAAACACATCTTTTAAAGGGTACCATAGCACTCAGCACTGAGCCTGAATCCTATTTATAGATCCAGTCCTATACTGTCAGTGTTGCACTTTTCTTTGAGGAGGAAAGCAGACACTAAAATCATAGAATAAAGATAATACATTATGTATTTAAAGTAAATGGAAATCACGTAGATTGACTGAAATTCAGCTTTTGACTGAGAGAAGAGTCCTCAGCCTACAAATCATGGGTTCTCCAGGACAAAATAAGTAGCTGCCTTTGATTGCCTGTGATCAAGAGCTATTTAATGTGAACTGCAGGAAATAGTCTACATTGCAGTACATTGGAACAGAAGAAATACATAAAGACAAGCCCCTTGTCACTGAAAGACAAAAGAACAAAGACAATTATTAAATTACTGTGATACCATGATAAAGATTGAGTTCTGCAAACAAGAAAGATATTAGAAAATGTAAAACGCAGGACAAGACAGAACTCTCAACATATTACCTGGTGCTGGGCAATGAATCAAGTAAGAGAAAATATTTTGTAAAACCAAATGTATAAATACAATACCATTTTGTCCACAAATACACCTTGCATTCACATTTTTTTCTAATTCATGGATCTTTATCAAACTGGGTCACTATAGCTTATATTATATTCATAGCTATTATTATGAGCTTTAATGGCTACAAATACCGAAGTATTAAAGCACGGGAATTTTCTATTCAGTCACCCAGTTAAAATTACCTTGAGTCCTGAGTGATTCAGAAAATTATATATTATACTATTCACTATCAAACATGGCTCTGCAAATAGCATCTACCATGGAAGGCATAATTTTCAGTATTATCTACATATAGACACCTCCAGTCTGAAGTGATGGTACTGCAAATGGATGGAGAAAATTCCCAAAGGATAAAAAAGAGTAGTTCATGTAGCAAATGCTAATAATAACAATCAAACTATTGCATAAGTAAAAGTAATTTTAGAAAATAATGAAATCAAAGTAAACAAAAACTCTAGGTAATTTTTTTATTCCCAAAATATGCATAGATATTAACCTGTTTTATCACTGCTTTAGTTAAACTGACTCTGACATGAAAAAATAATAATTCTTAGGAAGCATTCATGAAAAAGCTTTTAAGGACAGGAGAATAATATGAACTAGAATGACTGTGCTGGTTTTGGCCAGGGTAGAGTTGACTTTCTTCACAGTGGCTGGGATGGGGCTGTGTTTTGGATTTGTGGTGAACACAGGGTTGATAACGTAGAGATGTTTTTGTTATTGCTGAGCAGGGCTTGCACAGAGCCAAGGCCTTTTCTGCTTGTCCTGCTGGCAAGGAAGTTGGGGGTGCCTGGAAGGTTGAGAGGGGACAGAGCCAGGACAGGTGACTCAAACTGATCAAAGGAAGAAGAGGGGAACATTTGGAGTGATGGCTGTTGTCTTTCCAAGTCATCATTATGTAAGATGGGGGCCTGCTGTCCTGGAGATGGCTGAACACCTGCCTGCCCATGGGAAGCAGTGAATTAATTCCTTGGTTTATTTTGCTTGTGTGTGCTGCTTTTGGTTTTTCTATTAAACTGTCTTTATCTCAAACCATGATTTTTCTGGCTTTTACACTTCTGATTCTCTCTCCAGTTCTGCTGGCAGGGGAGTGAGCGAGTGGCTGTGTGGGGCTTGATGGCTGGCTGGGGCTAAACCACAACACCAGCTAAAACAATCTTTAAGAACTGGAGAATAAAAATACAAGAACAAAAGTGTCAAATTTTCTATAAGTAACCTAAAAAAAGGCTGAAATTCAAAAGGAACTACATTTAGGGAAAGGAAAAATAGAAATATATAGGTATCCAGTTGAAGTATCAAAGTATATTAATGTATTGATGGCTGGTTGTTAGAAAATCTTAGAGTAAAAATCAATGTCCTTAAATGAGGAACAGAAAAAAAGATGGTAAAAAAGAGAATAAAATAATAAAGAGAAAATAGATAGAAGAGATAAGAAAGAAGAAAAAAGCAGCAAGAAGAGGAACTAATATAAACAGAAAAGGAAAAAAGCAAGTAGACTAGATAGCAAAATCATCCCTGACAGCAAAAGTAACTGCTTCTAATTCAAAAAACCTTTTTTGTCTGTATGATCATTTAATATCACCCATATACCCTATCATGAAAAATAAGCATAACATCAGTTTGTCTCACTGAAGAGGAATATTTGCATCCCATAGGTATCTCTATGGTATAACTTGATACGTGCAGAATGTGCTCAGGAAAGAGCCTTAGCCTCGTGCTTCTACATGGGCTACTGCAAACCTTCAATTGATATTTTGCCAGAAGAAGAGCATTTATCATTGTATTCATCAAAATAGCCAATAACACAGTAAGAAAAATCCATAAATTCAAACTACTTTGTCACAGCTGGGATCATCCAGCAGTATAAACTGAGATATTATGCTGAAGATTTATGAGGAAAACATTATGCAATGTATTTCTTTTTAAAAATATTATACAAAAATTAGAAATGTAAAAGAAGAAGAGTGTGAATTTTGATCTCTGCATTGAAATATGTCTGGAGAATTAGGAAAAGAAAAAAGAACTAAAAGACTGTTTCAAACTAAATCTATGCTACTATAACCAACCATTGTTAACTTTAGTCTATTGGAATGAGATCATTATCTTTATTCTTGCTCTTCCTTTCTGAGAGCATTGTTAGAAGGAATGTCTTGAGCACTGAATTTTGATAGAAATCAAACTATGAAGTCCTGCTTCTGTATATTTAAACATGTAAACTATCACATTTATCTGGCTTCATATCTGACAAGTTTATCCCTTAGCGTAGTTCAAGTAAAAGCAATTCTAAGAAATTTTTTGTTTTTTAAAAGCTTACCTACACATTTTATTTCAGTATTTTAGCACATGTTAAAATGACCTATTTTACAGAGGTAGCAAACAAAGTGTTTCCACCAAAGTAATTATGAAGTTTTCATAGTCTTCTTGTCACAAACAACAGCCCCCGAAGTGCATATTGAAAAGTACTAATGAAAATAACAAACAGATAACTTAAAAAAGAGAAAAGTGGCATCATGGGACAGTAGTTCATTCTTTTAACTCAACTTTAATGCTTGGGAAGAAAAGTAATTTTATGTATATATATGTTCTGATTTAATAGTCAGTGTATTGCAAGTTAAGCCACTAAATCCTCAGTGTTCAAATGGGTGGCACTTGCATCAACTCTTTTATCACTTATTTCCACCACTATGGACTCATGAACTTGACTAGATTCACAGGGATCTAATTGGAAATAGCGTTCTTATCTTGAAACCTCCATGGTTTTTCATATGAAACATTCGGCAGAGTTTGAAAATAGCTGAGAGATAAGCCATAGGCAATACTGTTTAAAGGGAAAGTGGAGATGTCAAGACTCTATATCCACCCAAACGCAAAGTGAAGGAGGGGAAGAGAGCAGAAATTTGGTTATATGGAAATTGCCACATCTTTGAGGAGAATTCAGGCTTTAGGTAAGGGAGGTTATTACTGGAGGTTATTACTAAGGGAGGTTTCTGGTTGCTGCTGCAGCATCCAGAAAAAATAACACCTTTTTGTTTTGAACAAACTCTTCTGTACCGTTGAAATCTGCTGCTGTCATAATGTGTCTAAAGGAAGACTAAACAGGTGCAAAAATACCAAGCCAAAAGTGCGATAAATAATCATGAGTATGGTAACCTGATAAGACAGAGTGAGGATAATTAACTGAATCCCTTTATAACAGTGTACAGCCATGGATTCATCACTTGGAATAAACACACACAGAGTCAGGGGAAGAAGCACAACTCACACAAAGAAAGGGTGGAGAAAAATATACTGATTGATAATGAAAAGGTTTGCCTTCTAATTTGTGTCCAGACATCAATACCACAAATGCTTAGAGTTGGGCTTTATCTTTTATCTTTATGGTCAAACCAGAGAAACAGACCAACACAGATTTGTGTGTCTATTTCTAGATGGTTCCTAAAGGTCAAATGGGTCATACTTAAGAACTGACAAGTTCTGACAGAGGAATCCTACCACTGGAAGTTAGACATCTTGGTAAAGTCTCATAACAGCGCTGTGCCACATTACTGTGGCCATTACATGTGTGCCACATGCTGTGCTCATTACTTAAAACAGAATAATATATCACTGTTGGAATAATTCATGCACTAAAACTCTTCCAGCACGAAGATGCTGTAAACAAGAGAATATTATTAATTGTCTTTATAAATATTAAAGAATGTGTATTTTTCTTTAACCTATCAAGCTCTTAGCCTTTTAGGGGCATTATACCCACTGCACAAATACCATAAGAAAACATATGTGGAATGCAATAAAAAACAATGGGATGCTAGGTGAGTCAAAATATCAGTACGTAACCATTGACTCATCATCTCATTAAGTACATCTCATTAAGTACATTGTTCAACACATGTTGCATGTCAGTTAAAAGATTTTAAATTAACTCATTTGTTGGAATTTCTACTATGATTTACAATGATATGTGAGACAGTAAATTTTCTCACTTTGATGAACATGCAGAATAAAAATATAAAAAAAATATATAAGCATGTTCAGATAAGGACTGACAAAAATACTGTGCATATTAAAAATGATCTTTTACTTTAATGAACTGAATGAATCATAGAACAGTGTTGTTATATAAATCATAATAATTTGATTTTTTACAAGTGAAATCTGAGGTTAGGAATTACGTGAGCAATTTCTGTAACCATTTTTAAGCAAAATAAGGTAAACCCTAGCAACAAGTAAAAAATGTAAAAAGTTATTATTTCATCGATCACAGGTATGATCACTTTCACTTGGAGATGGGGTTTTTTAAGATGGATAGATCCTCTGCTCCAAGCTGTCTGAATAAAGTTCAAAAAGTCAAACCATTTTTGAATCATGACCTCCAAAGCTATTTTTGTCTTGGATGCCTATAAATAAACACACCACTATTGTGAGAAGTCACAATCTTTTTCTGAAAGTCACAATATTTTCCTACATATAACAAAGTTTTCAAAAAAGTTTAATTTACTCGTGTATGCAGGTAGTATAAGTTTATCCACCAGAGTCCTTCCCCTCTGTGCAAAGAGGAATACATTTCTCCTTCTGGCATACAGCATGAGTGGAACAGATAAATATGTTGTTTATCTTCATATTTATTTTCAAGAAACATTATATATGAGGCTTTACATTATCTGGAAAATGAATTATTCATGTGACAATATGGCACATCCCTCAGTCAGCCAATTTCTAATGTCTACTCTGCCTCTTCAGCTATCACATGCTGTGATCGAAAATAATCTTGTTTTTCTGAAGTTGCTTTGTTTTGGGGTTTTTCCTATTATCGCTGTGAAGGAGTTACTGCAACTTTTTCCCTAACAAATACTATTTCCAAACACAATGAAGTTATATTTAAATCACCAAAGATTAAGCAAAGCAGCAGCAGGTTGAGAGAAGGTTCTATCTCTTCATAATCAAGATAATGGCTTGAGAAAGCTGAAGGATTTGCGCACTTTGGATTTGCATATTTTTTTAAATTTTTGTTTAAGTGCACCAAAGGTCAGAAATTAGTAATATAAAGATATTGTTTAGTGCCTGTCTTTCTCTGCTTGACTCCTGTGTTAGTTATGGTGTTTATTTCATACTGTCAATTGTCTTAATGGATGAGGTAATATTGAAGCTGGTCAGATTCGGCCATCTCATAATACAGCAAGATATTAAGTTGGCTCTTTTCAGATCAGACATCTTAACATTATAGCAAATTCTTTAGCTCACCCAACACCAAACCCCATTCTTTATCCTGAAGCTTTCTAGGCAGGGCCAGAGGACTTTGTAACACAGCACAGCATACTGGCAAAGATGGCAGCCTTTTTTGTTGAAGTTAACTGGCTTCGTCTTACTTCTAACAAGGGAAGTTTCTCTGCCTGTTTCCCAATATATGAAGTTTCCATCTCTGTATATGGAGGTCTGTGGAATGGCACATATGCTGCTTTGAGTCATCTTAAAACCACTCCTCCTCCCATATGGCCAGTCTTTTGAAGAGGAAGTGAACTGAGTGCCTCCATCTGTGCTGATAAATTCAGAAAGACCAGGGAACAATCCATGTTCTATCTCCCATGATGCAGCATTAACTTTTATATTCATTAGCCCCAGCTACATCAGAATTATCTTTTTGGTTCCAGTAGCCCAAATCAGAGCCAAGATGTTCATTGGGGGTAGCAGTGTTAAATTCACCCACTGAACCTCCTGGGAACCCAGTAACACCTGGCTCTGAGGCTAAATGCACAGCCATGTGAGGTTCTGTATTGGGTTTGCATGGCAAGATTTTGGCAGTGGGCATCTACAGTGGTAATTTCCACTAAAAGCTACCAGAAGCTTCCTCCATGTGCAACAGAGCCAATGCCAGCCAGCTCCAAGACGGACCCACTGCTGGCCAAGGCCAAGCCCATCAGTGATGGTGATAGAACCTCTGGGATAACAGATTTAACAAGAAGGGGAAAAACCTGCCCAGCAGAAACTTCAGCCAGTAGAAAGGAGTGAGAATCCACAGGAGAAATAGCCCTGCAGAAATCAGGGTTACTGCAGAAGAAGGGGGAGAAGGTGCTCCAGGCTCTGGAGCAGAGATTATCCTGCAACCCCTGGTGCAGACCATGGTGGGTCAGGCTGTATCCATGCAGCCTGTGGAAGGGACCCACTCTGGAGCAGTTTGTGAAGAACGGCAGCCTGTGGGAGGGACTCGCACTGGAGAAGTTCATGGAGGACTGTCTCCTGTGGAAGGGACCCCCATAATGGAGCAGCAGAAGGGAGTGAGGAGTCCTCCCACTGAGATGGAAGGAATGGCACAGACAACGTGTGATGAACTGACTGCA
This sequence comes from Platysteira castanea, assembly GCA_013397175.1. Taxonomy (NCBI): domain Eukaryota; kingdom Metazoa; phylum Chordata; class Aves; order Passeriformes; genus Platysteira; species Platysteira castanea. The sequence continues at coordinate 68,923 of VYXC01001150.1, read as the reverse complement.
GTGCCTATTTCCCGTGCCCTGGGCTACTGGAGGGGAGAAGGTAAAAATTCAGGAGTGAAGGTGAGCTGAGGAAGAAGACAGTGGTGGGGGGAAGATATTTTAAGATTTAGCTTTTATTTTTCATTACCACAGTCTGGCTTGATTGGTAATTAATTTTCCCCAGGTTGAATCTGTTTTACCTTTGATGGCAACTGGTGAGTGATCTCTCCCTGTCTTTATCTTGACCCACAAACCTTTTGCTATTCTTTTCTCCTTGTACAGCTGGGGAGGGGAGAGGTAGAGCAGTCTTGGTAGGCACCTGGCATCTAGACAAGGTAAACTCACCATAGTTGCTTAGGTCTGATCAAGAAATGTAATAATTAGGTGTCTGCCCAGACCACGTGTGAAAAATATATGGGCTACCAGTAGAAAGATAGGAAATTTAGAAAGGAATCTAATCTGACAAATGCACTGAGAAGCAAATCACCTAAATTCTACATATAATGAGGAACCAGCCAAACATAACTAAACAGTAACAGTTAAGACCTTGCTAACTCCTAAGCACTCTGCCTCATACGTCCTTATTACACTCCTGCTAAGTTTCTCTTGGTTTAAATAGTTGTCTCAGAAGAAATTCCTGAAAGAACATTCCCTAGAAAAGCTCTAACTTCAGACCATTTTACAAAAATGGATTGGCAGTTCATCTGCCTTTATCAGAGTCTTAAAAAAAAAAAGATGTTTCCTATTCCTTGATCCCTCAGGTAAAGTTGAGGCTCCTTTGCTGAGTCAAAGGTTCTTTAGATACTTCAATGTCCAGTTGTAAGACATATTTGGTGAGTAAAATTGTGTGATATTTCTGTCAAGTGAGCTTTAGATACTTCACAGAGACCACGATAATTTTAAGTGACTCCTTGATCAACCAACAAGCTATTTTGAGTCCTACTCTCTGGCATGAACTTCTTCTCAAGTACAGTAAAGGGAGAAATAACATCCATTCTAAGTTGGTGGGAGGTCTTGATTCTGTGCAGTTCTCCCTGTAGCTTTCACTTTAAAATTACAATAACCTTGAAACTTGCTATGGGTACAAATAACTGAAGAAAAAAGTTCATGAACTTGAACTCTTTTTATAAATTCTAAAAATAGCTTCTGAAGAGTGCAAAGCCACAGATGTTAAAAAGTTCAGTGACCTGTAATAACTATTATTATGTCCATTGACCCATAGTAATGATTGACCTGCACTGGAACTAGCAACACTCAATAGCCCATTTTCAATTTTTTTTTGTGTTCCATTTTCTAAGACACACACACATACACACACACACGCAAATGCACACACACACACTCAAAAATATCAGTCCAAATCACATAGGCCATATTTTAATCTGGTTATGTTTTGGTGACAATAAAGCTATAATCATAAAACCAGAAGGTAATGGATGAATGTCTAATAACTAAATACAAATCAGTAGACCACTGTGAAGAAAAAGCAAAGATAATTTTATGTCTTTGGAAAAAACCCCAAAAGATCAACATTCATTACACTATTTTATGTGGAAACAACTGTGTTTATGTTTATAAAAGCTAGTATCAGGTTGTGCTGAAAGGTGAGAGATGGATGTTACTGCTGCAGAAGGACAAGCATGGCAATCCAGGTCTGAGGAGGAAATTTTTTCACTAACTTTAGTAACATATATGCTGGATATATATATGGCATACATATCAAACATTTTAACATTTAAGGATCTTAATACATCCACACAGTGGTTTCAACATCAAAGGAATTTGTATTTAACATAGTGATGACCACGTTTTTTCAGAAGCTGATCTTTCTACTTTCACTCAGTAAAAAAGTAGAGGTAATCCTTAAAATTTCAGACTGATCAGAATGAGACCTGAGTTAATATTGGATGCGGGAAACAATGTTTCTTTCCAATAGTTCACTTAGTAAGTATCTCTTCTCCTGTGTTGATCATTGCTTAATATTTTAAAAAGGTATACATATCACTTATTATCAAATGAAGGATTAATTTAGGAAAAGTATTTTATTTCCAATGACCCTATATGGACAACTACCTCAAATAATATTCAGACGATATGACAGAGAGATTTTAATTTTTCTGTCCTTGCAGCATGATGCACACAATTCAGATCAGAATGTATTCCGTTTCCACTACTGTAGCGCTCCTTGGATTGTTAATTTTTGCTCTGCTTCAAGATCTTCTCAATTTACTTACAATCCATATTCTATACATAGAGGTACTATTTATGAACATATCAATTTTTGAAGAGATGTACCAGAAGAGCAATCTACCATGTAAAAGCTATTCCAGATAGCAGTTCTATGCTCTTGTTCATTGGATAGACAATTGAAATTGAGCATTTTATATCCCTAAGGAATAGGGAAAACACTGACATGTTGGTTATGCTGCTGACACTGTCACATTAGATGGTACTTTACTAAAATAAAATTTGAAATAGAAATTTGCATTAACTGCTATTTCCTTCACAATCCCATATTACCATAAATAAAGAGAACAAAGTTTTACCCTTGCAGAGAGGCTGCTCATTTTCCCACGAATTATGCATTTTCATTTTTCAATAAAACAAATAAATTGGTTTTTCCCTGAAGAAAGTCACTGTATGGAGAAGTAAAACACTAGATAATTTTATTCTATGCTGAAGGAAATGCCTTTTGACTTTTATTGAACTGCTTGCTGAGTTTTTGATTTCTTGAACCAAATGGTTATTACGTGGAGTACTAGAGATGTGCAGAACTAGGAATAGAGAAATTGTCAAACTCTACATTTGATATTTCAGTGCTGCTTAAAGAAATAAAATCGCAAATTTGTCAAATGAAAGTGCTACCTTATTATGAGTAAAAACTTCAAACATCAACTTCCTACAAATTATTTTCTTCACTATCTGAGCTACATTGTGTAAGCATGAAGAAAAAGTGGTGTCTGGTGAATAAAGCTAATACTTAAAAAATAATTGTATATAACAAATTTTACTTTCTGAAACTCTATGAATCATATATAATCATCTATAAATCACCTTTTTTTTCCTCTGTCAGATGTAATTATTGTATAAAATGATTGTGATGTAGCATCTGTAAATATTTCTTGATTGATAATTTGTGAGAAGCGAGTACTAGTGTCCTATATTTACACTTTTTAGATTTAACAGTGGTTTCAAAGAATATTGCTGATTATTTTAAGAGTATAGTTTAAAGTCGCATCTGCAATGTAACTACTGTGGCTGCACACTCTGCATTCTCTTTCTCTATAATCAACTTTTAAACAGATAAAATTTGAACATCTATATCTGAGCTTCTCACTCTGGCCTGAATTTTTAGTTGAAAGAGAAACAGAAAACGATTTGTCTCACTTGTTTTAGACACCTCTGTCTTTCACTTACATACCCTGGGAATGTCGATACCTCAGGAAGAAAAAAAAAAGGCCTAGACTGGATGTCTGATTTTGAGACAGCAAAGTTAGAGCAAGAAAATCCCACTCTTTCTAATTAATAATACTCATTTTTCACTACATATGAAAGTTGAACAAGACAGAAGTATGGTTTTGATCTGACTGAAGGCTTTTACAAACTCAAGAAAATCTGTATTTGGATGAACCTCAGAACAGGTTTGGCTCCAGCCATTTGTTCAGCTCTGCCAAGTGAAACCAGGGCCTCTGCAGAGAAATTACTATTGTCTCTTATCTCGGAATGGGAGCTGAGTGATCAGAGTGACAACATGAACAAAAAAGCTCCTATCAGCTGCCAAATTTCTGAAGCATAGAGCCAAAATGTTTTCCTATTATCTAAAAAGTATCTTAGGCATTAAGTTCTTTGGTTTCACTATCTTCATTTCATCACAGACATAAAAATGTGTTAAATCCCACTGGGAGCTGGTCAATTCACTTGTCTAAATAGAAGACACAAATCCCAGAGTACTGAGTAATTACCCTGCATTCAGTAAAAACCTTTTTGGGTTTTTTAAAAATTTTGGCAAGCAAGGAATAAGCTAGCATGTGGGACTTAGAGCTAACGACTTCATTAAGAATTTTTACCCGAATATAGACTGAGGGAAGATGACAGAATCTGGTCCCTGGAAAATTCATATAATAGTTTATTGTCAAGGAAGCAAATGTCCATCCCACATGGCCAAAAAGCTCAGGTTAAGATACTGAGGTTAAAACTACTATTGTATGTTTTTCAGAGCAGAGCTAAGCAGTTCAACTGACAAGGAAACATACATACAACTGTCTGTTTCAGAGGAACTAGGAAAGGCTGGGATATCATTGGAGCTGCTGCAATCAGAGGAAAAAGTCTCTGTATTGCTGCACTATATCCGCTCTCTAACTATTTCCATCACAGAAATGGGATTGCAGGCTCTTGGTAGTTGTCTTAGAAAAACTATCTGACACACATCTTGGAGTCTTGGCTACCTGGCATATCACAAGGCTTCTTCAGCGCATTGCCTCCATTGCTGTGAGCAGTGTTCTCCCCTCAGAGGTGGCATCTGCCACTAAAAGGTTGTCACTTCAGCTCAGAAGCCATGGCCTAATGTCAGTGAGAAGTCAATTAAGAAATATCTACATATTCATTACACTGACTCGTAACTTGCAGACATTATGTACACAGTGAGCTGGCAGAAGCTGGAATGCTGTCCCTGAACTAATGGGATAAGGACTGTAATGAAAGACTTATGGTATTAATAATTTTTAGCAGAGTCATATTAGTACTATAGCTCAGCCTGTACTAAAGAACTTTGGCTTGTACTAAAGAAGAGTTGTTTCATTATTATTTTAAGCCTTACACAAGAAGTCAGTGAAAGCAAATGTTCATATGCTGTGTAACATGGTATAAAAAACTCTGGTAAAAAGATGTGGTGGAATATAATCTTAGTTAAAAGCCCTCCTTCCTCTTATATTTTTAGAAAATTATGCTTAGTTAATAAAATTTAAATCAGGTTTCCTTTTGAAAATAAAGTTGTGATCAGACTAAAAATATATTGAAGGTAATCTTTCTCACTGCTGGACTATACTTGCATTTTTCCAGATAAAAAGAAAAGCACAAAATGCATGGAGACATATACAAAACATTATAACAAAAGAACTCGTACTTCTATGAAACCTCAAAAGAATCTGAGAAAGAAGCTGGTCAAATGTGTCAAACACTTGGTTTAGAGACTGCAGGAGGCTTTTTTTTTCCCGAGTCTCTTTTCTCTGCCAGTGTTTATCAGCTCTGATTTGAGATACTTCAACACAGCAGTCCCCAGTAGGCACTAACCAGATGGGAAAATCTCATCCACCATTGTCAGCCTTTCTATCAAACACTGCTTTGCCTTGTGGGGTATTCCTTCATAAGTTTAGAAACTGCTTTCACATGTTAGCTATTCTCTTGTAAGGTTGTCATGACCACAGCAGAGTTTTGTTCATGAAAATCTGCTGAGCAGAACCTCGCAGGTTCGCCTTGCAAGAGCTTGCAAGAACCAGCCTTTTGAAAGGGTAACTGGAGATTCGAGTGATATAAATCCCAAAGAGTCGTCCACTTTCCAGCTTGACTGTTGCTTTATTCAAGCTTGACCCAGACTTTCTGCTGTTTTTCAGTGACACAAGGGAAAGCATTGCCAAGGCCCCTCTCCTGCTCTGTGCTGAGAACAGAATGATCATGCTAGGTCTGATCTATAGTGACACAGAATGATCACAGCTTTCAGTAATATGTGAGTACCAGATGCTCCGTACTTCTGCAAGAAAGGTCACTATCTAATATTCATAGTCTTTCACACTATCCTGCACAGGAAGTTCAGGATGTAAGGCATTTTCCTTACTAAGCATCAAAACAATGAAAAGTGTATACTGCTAAAAGTTAAAAGGATCTCCTTACTTTCCCTGTGTCTCCTGCAGTTTAAAATCTTCAGTGAAGTGGCAGTCTGTTAGTCATGTGCCTTTCTTAGTTTTCCTGTGACTAGAAATCAATACTCACACCAGGGCTTTCATTGCAAAATGTGACTGTTTCCCCACTGAAAAGCATCTATCTCAAAGCATCACACTGACTAGAGTCCTACAAAGTTTATAATCTGAATCAGTTGAATTTCACTGATGGGGAAATCTCGCAGCACAATCTTCCTCTGTACAACCACAGGCTTTAGCAGAGAGCTTTTTGCTAGACTGAGGGGGCAACATGTACCTGCATCCCGGTCTCCTGTAAAAGTTGGCCACAGTTGCCAGCCACGCCAAAAGATACTATTTGATATTCTCTTTCAGAAGTGATGGTCCCAAATGAATCATCTAGGAAGGCTCCCATCTGCCACTGGAACTCTGCCCACAAAACCAAGGTATTCCAATTAAGTATCAATACCTGCTACCTTTATTCAGGATAAAGTAAAATAAATACTCTATTTTACTGTAGCAATAATGTACTTCTTCTGATGTATTTATCAATAACTATGACACTTTTTGGAGGGCTTGTAACTAGATCTCAGACTTGTGGTTTTTAAAATACTTGAGGCAATCAGGAATCCCACAGAAATGCTCTTATTTATTCCTTCTTAATCACTAATTACAACACTAATCTTAAATGCAGTAATAATCAGATTTTATGTAGTAAAATGCAAGTTTAAAAGATGTGGTTATGGAATTAGGTTTATATGTGGTTATGGAATTCGGCTTATAAATTGCTAACATCTTTGTCCCAGAAAACATAACTCAATATAGAAGTATACTGAAATCGGTTCAATGTTTTCCTGCAACTTTGGAAAGGGTTCTTCCCCCAAAATAATGCTAGGAGTGAAGGAGCCAATTCAGTATCTTTTCTATACTGCTGCTTCTCTCACACCCCTCATTCCATATCCCACACACAGCTGGAATACTGCTCCTTAAACAGGCTGGAGTACTTCTTAGCCAGGAGATTTACTGGACACATTAGTCTTTAAGGAGCCTTTAAAACTTACTAGATGTTTCTGATGTCTAACAAAATAAAATATTATAGCAGTACCAGATGCTCCAGAAAACTTTTAATTCTGCTGTTATACCTGTGCTTTAATAAAACAAAAGTCATCAAGTATAATGAAAACCTGAATATTATAACAGTAGAGTCATCATTTACCCTATCAGTGTCCCAAAGGAAATGCAGTGGCTGTAATGGTATGAAAAATGGTATAGGAATAGATCAGTAATTCCAAAAGTATAAGAGGAAGAAATAACTTAAGAGAAAACTGCGACATCAGAGAAACAAAAACCCAAAACTTAAAGGTGAATTTTATAGGACTTCAGACTCTTTCATGAGAAGACTACTGATTTCCTAAACCCAAAATTATAATCAGTCTATGAAATTCAACCTCCACATAAATCAGTGTCAAAATCTGACTGAAATCCAAATGAGTCAATATTTCTGTTGAAATGAATAAAATTAGAGCAGATGTGAGTCAACTAAAAGCATCTGCCATGCATGTCGAGTCAAACTAACTTAAACAGGATTGAATTTATGGGCACCTTTAACACCAAGCAATGCTCAGAACAGGACACATGGATGAGAATTTAGTAAAGGACTTGGGTAGTTTGATTTCTTTCTTAAATTATACATGTTTGCTCTGAACTGTATACACTGAAATGCCTGTTCTATTTGTGCTAGAAATGAATGGCAAAGATATAAACAATTTATAAGGGCAGTACATACTGAGTGGTTTCAAAACCCTAGAGATTAGTGAATAATAAATAAAGCCAGGCCTTTTGTTTGTACTGTAATGCTTCACTGTTTAGGTCACATATGATTATTGTGCTAATGTCATTTTTGGGATGAAATGGTTATTAAAATCACAATATATTTCCAAAGGTTTCACTGAATAGAGAGAAGCCTGATTCCACTGCCACTGACTTTAGCAAGAATGAAGTAATGCTCTAATTCAGACAAACAGTATTGCACTATTTATGTTTTAAGGGTGGAGAATATGGGAAAAAGGAATTAATATGATTTGTTTGCAGCCCCAGAGAAAGTCAGTCTTGGAAGTTTTTTTTTTCTATTCTGCCCTATTGTGTTCTATTCTATTCTATGCAGCTTGCAGCACTGCCCTCATCCTCACAATACCCGAGAACATCCCAAGAGTTGCTAGACAATATGTTCTGTATGTTTCACTTATTATTTCCTTTTGAAAGATGCAGTTTTACATAAGACTCAGGCATTCAGTTCATTTTAGATGGGCATTCTAATTACAGGGGTTTTTGCTTCTTTGCTTTGGATTGGACATGGAGTTTATCTCATGGAGTTGTAAAAGGAAAAGGGAATGGAAATTTTTTTTTGACTGAAGGAAAATGTTTTGCTGTCCTATGTTTTTAGTGCCTAAACTGAGATGAAATACCTGCACACTGTGCTTGCCACATGGAGCCACTCAAGGTGGTCTTCAGACCCTGTGATATAGGGAGTTCTGAGTCCCACACAGACTTTACCTCTGTGAAGGGCAGCTCTACTGTGCTTGACAAATGCAGCTGCCTACAAAAGTCCCAGTACTTGAGCTCTCAGCAGTAGCCTGGATCCAGACCTTTAAGCACTTTGAAGCTAAAGATGGACATCTAAAATTCCATTTGAGATGTTGCAGACAGACAGTGTAAGGAATGCTGGGGAGATTTGCAATCCTTTAGACAGTCCAACACGTTAAATAAATGTATAATTGGTCTTGCACTATCTAAAGTTTCCTGAGTTCTGATAATTTCATGTCTATTTCTATGGCAGGCTTACAGTCTAGCTGATAGTGACTGGAGACTATAAAATGAAAACATATAATTTTCTGCCACAGAAAATTTTTTTCTTTGAGAACTCTTTGAGTTCTTAGCCAGCAGCAAATCACAGTTGCTGTTTAAATTCTGCAGGACACTCTTTCCACCAATCAAATGCTTACAAACTCTTCAAAAATATGACTTTCATTTCGTGGAGACACAAGTTGCTCAATATTCACCAAGACTCAGCAATGCCAATGCAGCTGTTAATTCTCGATTTGCCTGCTGACACTCATGCCACAAAATAGAATCTCAAAATGGTTTGGGTTGGAAGCAACCTTAAAGATCATCCTAATTCTAACCCCCATGGTCAAGAGCAGGGATGCCACCCACTAGATCAGGTTTCTGAGTGCCCCATTCAATCTGGGCTTGAACACTTGTAGGGATGGGACATCCACAGCTTCTCTGGGCAACCTGTTCCTCACTACCCTCGGCGTAAAGAATGTCTTCCTTAACACCTAATTTAAATCTCTCCTCTTTTAGCTTAAAACTGCTCCCCTTGTCCGCTGACTATCGGCCCGTGTAAAAAGTCGCTCTCCATCTTCCCAAAGACGAAGAACAAGCCGAGCTTATTTTATTTTTTAATATCTTTTTCTCGCCTTAGCTTCCAGGCGGGACTGCCTTCTTTTCCTGGTCCAGGCTCTGCCCGCGCGAGCACACAGACTCACATATCCTCGCTCTCCGCTGCGGCCGCGCCGCTGGGCTCAGTACAGCGGCCGCTTCCCTGCCTGCCTGCTGTCCGCTTTCCTTTCTGCCCGCTGCCCGCTGCCCTCCCTGCTCGCTGCTCGCGGGGCTGCCGCAGCCTCCGCGGACGCGCCCCCACGTCTCGCCCNGGCGGCAGCGGTGGCCGGGCATGGGGCCCCCGGGCGGTCGCGGCAGCTCCAGCGCCCGCGGCAGCCTGCAGGTGAGGGCCGGGCGGCGGGAGGGGGGGACGCACCGCGTCCGGCAACCCGAGCCCGACTTCGCACGCAGCAGCGAAATCGGCAACAAATTGGCAAAAAAAACCACCGAAAAACCAATCAAACAAACCAAACCGTGTATACATATATATGTTCGTTGGGTCTTTTTCTCTCCAAAGATCAGGGCAGCCGCGAAAAGTTTATATTTGTTGCTGCTGCCGACGCGGGTTGTGGCAGAGACGCGCGGAAAAGGGGAATAGGAAATTAAAAAGAGGAGGAAAAAATTCCTCCGTGGAGACGATGCCTGAAGTTACTTTCGAGAAACCCCTTTCTATCTATGTGTAGTAGGCGACGCGCTCGCCAGCGCAGGCAACTTGCTCCGCGTAGCCCCCCGCTCCGCGGCTCCTCTCCGCAGCTTGCGTTGTCCGCCAGCAGCAGAGGGACCCTGCCGGGTGGCGCGGAGGCGGCCGGGGGCCCGTGGCGGCGGGGCTGGAGCTGCCCAGAGGGGGCTCCGCGGCCGCGGGAGGCAGGGACCCGCCCAGAGCGCGGCACCTCCACTGGGACCCCCGCGGGCTGCGCGGAGCGGGTCGTCTCCCCGCTGCACCGCGGGACCCGTGGACATGCAGGAAAAAAAGCTTTCGGGACCGAGTTGAGGGTAGGGGCAGCGAGGGACGCGTTTCGCATCGCTGCTGTGGAGAGGGAAGGGGGCGAACAAATGTTCGGGGATGTTCAAGGGGATGCCCCGGTTTGGGATGCGCTTGTGGTTGAGAGGGAAGGTGCCTCTGGTGAGACGGGGGCGAGCTTGGGGCGGGGGCAAGAGGGAAGATGGCACGTCGGGGCGCAAGTGCTGCTGGGGGGCGGGGGGAGCCAGGGTGCCCCCGGGACATCCTGGCAGTGCGTGTTTGCTGTGGGGGATGCAGCTGGTGTTGCCTGGAGGGTACAGATGGTGATGCCCTGGAAGTAGCTGCTGTACTGGGAGGATGGTGGGGAGAGGGAGAATGGCTTCATGTTGCAGATGGATCACTCTCTGCTCGAAGTGGCAGTGGGGGAGGCAGTGGGCGGGGGGAGGCGCCAGCCATTCCTCACACCCCTGTGCCTCTCTCTTCTCAGCACTTGCTCCTCTTCCTGCTCTTCGTTGGGCCTTTCAACTGCTTTGCCAGTTACAGCCGTGCCACTGAGCTCTTCTATAGCCTCAACGAGGGGCTGCCTGCTGGGGTGCTCATCGGCAGCCTGGCCCGTGACCTGCGGCTCCCAACAGCTAGTGGCCAACACCCTGCATCTCTGCAGCCCCCACTTTCCTTCACCCTGGCCTCCCATGGCTTGGGGGGACAGTATGTGCAGCTTGACAACCGCTCCGGGGAGCTGCACACCTCAGCTGTGGAGATAGACCGGGAAGCTCTATGCGTGGAAAGCAGTGGGGCCACCATCTTTGGGGGATCAGCTGCTGTCTCCTCATCCTCCCCCTCACCAGAGTCATGCCTACTGCTGCTGGACGTACTGGTTCTGCCACAGGAGTACTTTCGCCTGGTGAAGGTAAAAATTGCTATCCGTGATGTCAACGACAATGCGCCCCGATTCCCTGTGCCCCACATCCGTCTGTCGGTGCCTGAGAATGCACCTGTGAACACCCGCCTGGCTATCGAGCACCCCGCCCTTGACCCTGACATGGGCACCAACGGTGTCCAGACCTACCGCCTGCGAGATAACTACGGTGTCTTCACCCTGGATGTGGAGGAGAACGAGAGTGGGGAGAGGACTCCCTACCTGATTGTTATGGGGGCACTGGACAGGGAGACACAGGACGAGTATGTCACAGTCATCGTCGCTGAGGATGGGGGTACACCTCCGCTTGTGGGCAGTGCCACCCTCACTATTGGCATCAGCGACATCAATGACAACTGCCCCCAGTTCAACGACTCACAGCTCAACGTCACCCTTTATGGGAATTCCAGCCTAGGGACACACGTGGCTACTGTCCATGCGGTAGACATGGACCTTGGATCCAATGCTCAGATCACCTACTCATACAGCCAGAAGGTCCCCCAGCCATCCAGAGACTTGTTCCATCTGAATGAAAGCACAGGAGCCATCACACTCTCCACTAAAGTTGATGGGGACACTCCGAGGCTACACAGGCTGATCATACTGGGCAATGGTCCTGGCTGTATTCCTGCCGTGATCACAGTGCTGGTCACCATCATCAAAGTTATGATGAGGCCACCTGAAGTTGTTCCTCGTTTCATAGCTAATGAAGTGGAAGGGGTGGTCTACTTAAAGGAACTGGAACCTATCAACACACCTATAGCATTTTTTACCATCAAAGATCCTGATGAAAAATACAAAGTCAGTTGCTATTTGGATGGTGATGGGCCTTTCAGACTTTCACCGTACAAGCCATACAACAATGAATACCTGTTGGAGACCACAAAGCCTTTGGACTTTGAGACACAGCAGCTGTATGAAATCTCTGTAGTTGCATGGAACTCTGAAGGATTTCACGTCAAGAAAGTTATCAAAGTACAGGTTGTGGATGACAACGACAACGCGCCAGTTTTCTCTGAACAACTGATAGAATTGTCCATTGAGGAGAACAATGTTCCCAATGCTTTTTTGACCAAACTGCATGCTACTGATGCCGACAGCGGAGAAAGAGGGCAAGTGTCCTATTTCTTAGGCCCTGATGCCCCTTCCTATTTTGCTTTAGATAAAACCACAGGAGTTCTCACAGTTTCCACCCAGCTGGACAGAGAAGAAAAGGAGAAATACAGATACACTGTCAAAGCTGTAGATTCTGGATTCCCTCCAAGAGAATCAATAGCAACTGTCACTATCACTGTATTGGATAAAAATGATAACAGTCCAAGATTTATCAATAAGGATTTCAGCTTTTTTGTGCCAGAGAACTTTCCAGGTTTTGGTGAAATTGGAGTTATAAGTGTCACAGATGCTGATGCAGGGCAAAATGGATGGGTTGCCCTTTCAGTTCTGAATGGAAGTGATATTTTTGTTATAGATACTGGAAAAGGAGTTTTGAGAGCTAAAGTCTCCCTGGACAGGGAGCAGCAAAGTTCCTACATTCTGTGGATTGAAGCAGTTGATGGCGGTGATCCTGCCCTGTCTTCTACAGCAAAAATAACTATCCTTCTTCTGGACATAAATGACAACCCTCCTTTGGTCTTGTTTCCTCAGTCTAATATGTCGTACTTGTTGGTCCTTCCTTCTACCCTTCCTGGCTCTCCCATCACTGAGGTCTATGCTGTCGACAAGGACACTGGCATGAATGCAGTCATAGCTTACAGTATCATAGGAAGAAGAGGCCCTCGACCCGAGTCATTTAGGATTGACCCCAAAACTGGTAATATCACCTTGGAAGAGTCCCTGATGCAAAATGACTATGGCCTCTATCGGCTGCTTGTAAAAGTTAGTGATCACGGCTACCCAGAACCTCTCCATTCCACTGTCATGGTGAACCTTTTCGTCAACGATACTGTCAGCAATGAGAGCTACATCGAAAGTTTGTTAAGGAAGGAGCCTGATATCAGTGTAGAAGAAAAGCAGCCACAAATATCCATAGAGCCTACACATAAAAAAGTGGAGTCAGCATCCTGCATGCCTACCTTGGTAGCTCTTTCAATAATAAGCTTGGGTTCAAGTGCTTTAGTAACAGGGATGGGAATTTACATTTGTCTAAGGAAAGGGAAAAAGCATCACAGAGCAGAGGAAAACTTGGAAGTACAAATCCCATTAAATGGAAGAATTAACCTGCACATGTTGGAGAAGAAACCAATGGAGATTTCTAACATTTGATGTTTCTTTGTTTATAAATCCAACATCTGAAAAACCCTGGACAACACTAAAACACCTAGCTGTAGGTTTTATTGACAGAGGTTGCAATGAAGGACTGCTAATTTATAACTTAATAATATTATAATTGTAAATAGCTGTTTACAGTTTTTTAAATTCAATTTCAGTGTACAGCTTTTTTATGAAACGTTAGTAGCTAACAGCTAGAACCCTTACTATAAAAACATGGATATCATTTCCAGCTTCCATAAATCAATAAGATCAGTGAACATAAAAAAGGGCAAGGTAAGATGATTCTTTTAAACTCAAGTTTTAACAGTCTTTTTAACCACGAGAGGGCATCAGATGCTCCTGAGCAGGGAACTGTTCGAGGTACTGTCCATGAGATAAACAGAATATATTTTAAATATATTGATTTTAATATAAAATACCTATTGGCATACAGACATTTAATCACTACAAAAAAAAAAAGAAAAGAAATGTCTGTCCCAATGTATGTATAATAAAAATAATAAAAATAATAAGTATATTAAAATGCACTAGTAATGAAAACCCGAATGTTTATTACCTCACAAGTAAAGCTTATACAGTAGGATAGAAGAGGCATTAACAAGAAGTGCAATTCCTGTTGAGCAAGAATGCAAGATATTGTAATGAGAATCTGAACTGCTGTGACACATCATCCATTTTTTTCCAGATTTCACCCTCATTATCATTTGCTCCAGCAATCTGCTGGTCATTTTTATGGAAAAATTATATTTAATATTTCCTAAAGAAAATAATGACAGAGCCCCATCTTCATCCTCATAAACATGCCAGATGCAAGGAAGCAAGGGAATGGCTAAATCTTTGGTTGTCACAAAAGTGATGGTATTTTTTTGTACTTTGAGAAATCTGTCAGTAGTACTCCATCAGTTTGGTTGTGCAGTAGATTTTTGTTATGTGTTACTTCTGAATCTGATCAGCCAGATGAAAACAAAAATCACTTCACATTCTAAGGAATTGTAGGACTTTTTTTATTCTGACTGTGGCTCCTTTCTGGATTGGTATTTCATGTGAAAGATCTTGTTTCTGACTTTTGGCGACCATTCCTGGCTCCTTTTCATTGGCTTTGATTTTGGATTAGATCCAAAATCTAACTTGTAAGACTGGTGGCATATTTTCTTGATAATTTATTCTTTGCTGTATCCTCTGCAACAAAGCAGCGATTTTATCAGTGATGTATTACTTTCACCTCATTATAGAGCCGAGAACTATCTTTTGTATGATGATTGCATCAAATTCCTCTGTGTGAACAAGATAAATTAGTGTTATGCTTAAAAACTATTATTTTGATTTCTCGCATATGTCTGTAATGTACCAAAAGTGTTTATATGTCTGCAAATTAAAGCTATATATTTTCATAATAACTTATTTTCTCTCTCCTAGAATTTTAATTATAAAGCTAAATATTATTTCAGTTATAAGAAATGCATTTTTCACAAATGCTTAGGTACTGGCTATCTGGTCTGACATGTCATAATACTTCGACAAATTACTGCACTTTGAAATCATTAATGACAGTTTATGCTGTGTTTCTTGAAATTAGCAGCAAAGACAACTGTATTTCAGTTAATGTAAGTGGTGCAGCAGCTTGTACCTGTTCTGAAAGTAGGGAATGCAATTTGAGGCAGTTGTTGATTTTTCTCTCTGTGATTGGCACATTACTTCACCTTGAACCTACTGAAATGTTAGGGCTTCTGATACATATTGGTTCTACTTAGCCTTAGTATTAACATAATACCCAGGTTTTGACATTCTGGCTGTAGGAAAAAGACTGGTTTTTTCAGGTTAGAATATTTTCTGTTTGGGCATGATTTGATAGCTGTGTTTCATGAAAAATTAATTCAGCCTGTCAGAGCACTGTGGTAAATCACCTCTTTTCCTTTATTTTCATATTATCAAAATATGAAAATGGTGTGTACCCCTGAAATGCATTTGCCACAAAAAGACATTGTTTCTTATCTCTGAAGAAAAAATACATTACATGTTCGGAAACAGCTTCAGTATTACAGATACTGTGTATTGCTGTGGTGAGGAAGCTAGATCCTCTGCATTTTTCTCTTCAGTAAGGAGGCAAGGTAACTGAAAGACAGGATTCTTTTCACTGCTCTTCTCTTATTTCAATTAGCAGTCCAGTATATTCTCAAGACAGTTTAAACAGGAGCAAACCCAAGACTTAAGAAACACAATAGAAAGATAATCCTGATCATTCCGTGTGTGTTCATATAACACTGGGCAGGTACTTTTATTCAGGTTTGACAAATACATAGTCTTGACCCTGTTTGATTAAGCTTTGTTTAAACATGCTTTTCTTGTTGCCATTTTTTTTTTGTTTGTTTGTTTAGATCAAGCACGTTCCTAATGCGCAATAAAATGTAATGTTATGAGCCTGTTAAAACCAAAGTAGTGCTCATGAAGCATTTCACTCATGATTTTCTACACATTTAAAGAAAATGGGTTTAAAATCACACCTTCAGCCATACTGTTGCACAGTTACTTGTGCAAAAGAATTTACACTGAATAAGACCTCATAGAGCAGATTTTTGCCTTCTGTGAGTACCCTTTCTGTGGGTAATGTCACTGAAAATGGCAAAATATACAGTGAGGTGGCTTTTTTACTCCATATTTTGTGTTACTTAAAAAACATACAGCTATTAACACCAAGTAATATGCGTAATAGTTAAACGTGCAATGTTGAGCCTAACAGTGATAAGAAAAGAACAAAACAGGAGTTTTACATTTGTAGAACCTGGGAATTTCTTCCTAAAAATAATGTTCCTTCTCAGCTGTAAAATTCTTGATACTGGCGCTATAGCAAACATTTCTGTGATGCTGCTGTTTCCAAAGTATTCCTTACTGAAATTCCTTTCACATGAAAACACATTTTTAATGAGTATGACTAAAGTAAATTAGACTCAGATATAAAAGGCCTATTTTATTACCACCTTGTGCAGTGCACTTGCCAAAATATATGCAAATCTTGTCGACACTGGTAGTTGAGCTGGCACAAAAATAAATGTCTCATTCATTTACAGTATCCACAGAACAATCTTAGAGTGAGTGGGTGCCCTTTGTTCATTTTTATAAAAAATGAGATTGTCCTAAGTTCTGTATTGCCAAAGCCTCCTGAACTTGCCATGCAAACACTTTTTCATTAGAATTAACAAATTAAAAAATGAAAGACAAGAAATGGGCAGTGAGCCCAGTAGCAGTGGACAGAGAAAATCAGTCTTCTCTTTCTACTTCATTTTATTCTTTTTAAAAGAACTCTTTGATGTTACTGTTTTGATGCAAAACTAACCTAACACCTGGCTGAATATCAACAAAGGATGAGATCTAAAAGTGTGGAAGGGGAATTAGAGCTATTTGCTTTTTCTTGTGTCAAAACTCAGAAAACAATTAATCTTACGGTCTTTTATTTCCATATCTTTTATTTCAGTATCAGGGTTCAAACATGTGACTGTGCCACAGAGTCCACTGAGAAGAATGTAAAAAGCTCCCACTCTCTTAGCAGGACATCCAAGGAGAGGTACAATATTAGCAAAACTTGGCCTCCCTAACAACAGTGACAAACCTTTGATTACTGGCTGGGGTGTCATTGCAAATTTTCTGCTCCTAACTGCTGTTTTGGGAAAATTGCATTAAAATACTCAAATACATGAAGATGATGAGTAGTCCGTGACTAATATTTCACCTCCTGGTTCAAAGCAATGAACTTTATGGGAGCAGTGGCCTGTGTCACAAAAATACCTTGCAGTTTGGCATAAGTGGAGATACAAAGCATCTCTGCCACAAAGAAACCATCATCTTAATATGCAGTGTTTGCTTTCATAATTCATCTGCATTATCAGAGCCATACTGAAAACTGCCTGCCACCTTCCCTGTACTGTGCTTCTCAGCATCTTCTCACAGTTTCTTTGTACATTCCTCTCACCTGTGTAACTTAGAGAGAAAAACAATGCAAGACAATTAATTATTAAATATTAGCCAGCTGAAACTAACAAGTTTGATTTAGACCACTTTCCTTCAGAGCTGGAGTTTGAGGAGCTAAGCATATTTATCTCCGTTACCAAAATATTTTGAGTTTTAAGGAGCTGTCTAGTGAAATTTAAAGTGGAAATAGAGATAGTCGGCACCCTCATTTCCTATAGAGTAGGGTTGTATAGTTTTTATATGAGTAGTAGTTGCTCAGTGATATAAAAGTTGCAGAAATTAGCTTTATGCTTTGTTTTAATAGTGTGGGAAATATTTTGAGGAAACTATTGGAAAGTTATTTGCAATATGTCATAATTTACAGTTTTCTGAGTTAAAATGTGCACAAGTATTTGTGCAGGCAGCATTGCTATTTCCTTTTCACTCTCAGTACCAGACTGAACCAGCAGATAAGATAAAACTGTCATCTGCATTCTGAGATGGTGGGATTCAAGGATTATGGCTCACAAACAAATGTAAAGTTAAACAGCTCTGGTTTTGACATTATGGATGAGGAAAATACTTTTATTCTTATACCACAGATTGATAACCTGCATAATCTTTCTAAAATTTTCTATCTGAATGTTTCAGTGATTTCTGCTATTATTTTCATTTTAGTTTCATTACAGAATGAGTTTTAAAGACCAAATTTCAACTCTTAATTTTTTTGATGAAAGTACTTTGAGCAGGTGCTAAGAAAACATTGTTCTGAATGAAGAAATGTTGAATCATTTATAATGCATTCAGTCACTTATTCCACTGCTTGTAAAAACAAATAAAGGCTTACATGTTAAAGTTGCAGGTTTTCACTGCTAGCTAATACTGCTCGTAAGTAGCAAACACTTAACTGAAATAGATTGTAAGGAATTATTTCAACTGGTCAAATCAAGAGGACTTGCATGTTAAGCATCAAATTGGATGTTTGTCTATTCCCAGCAGCCCTGCCATGAACTGTCCTAACTATTTTGTCTTATTTTCCATCTCCAAAGTTTGGGTAAAGTATTCATCCTCAGAGCAAGCCAGTGAGATGAGAACCCTTACCTCTTTATGCATAACAGGAGTGACAGCTTGATTTCTCTACCTGTGTGTCAGCATCTAATGCTGGCTGAGATGCCTTAAGGTATCCCACCCACCCGGCCTCGAGCCGCACCTCGGGAGGAGCGCGGCTTTCTCTCAATGAGCTGTCATATATGCCAGCCCAGTGCAGATGCTTTGGCTGTTTTAGAAGGTGTTCAGGAAATTCAAATGTGTGTTGATTTGAGTCTTTGATGTGATTCATCTCCACATTTACACATCTATGTTGACATGTCTACAGACAGGTGTTGACCACTGAGCTCAGAGTCTGAGCTTCCACTATAATCTGTGAGTTTCATCAGCACAGTCGATAGAACTAGAGAGTGCTTCAGTTTGCTCTATAGTGGGAATTCAGGCAAGGTTTAGCTGCTCTGAAAATTAGTATCAAGGGCTATCTAGGTTACCCTTGAGCATCTCAAGCTTCTGCACAGTGCTGTCAGGAAGTCTTGTACCTTTCTAGAGTAGTAGCTAGGTGCCAGGAGAGCAAAGCAGTGCCTAAGATGACATGAGAAAACTATGGATAGGCATGCATATCCCACATATGGTGGTGACACAGGGAGTGTATCAACCTTTCAACTTCACTGAGCAGAGCTTGACAGACTGTAACAGGAACATAAAACATAGATCAGAGACATCTGATACTTAGTATCAGAGCCAAAAAAAAGATCTGCAAGCCAAAAATGTAACCACTATCATAACTAACTGATAAGCTCTGAAACCTTAATTCATCCCGTGTAGTATTGCATGCAAGTCACTCCTATAGGACACAGTAAAAGAAGGTGTACCTGTGATTTAGATGATGGCAGAGTACTCACTGCTGAGGAGGTGAGAAAATTTTGTTATTTTTCAAGTGTTTTCAGTCGTGCATTTGGAGGTGATGCTAAAGACATCTCTTGGTAAGGACACTCAAGGCTTCTTTTGGAAACTGAGGTGTTGTTTTTAATACAGAGACTCAAATGTCACAATCTTCCGAGGCTGAAGAGACAATCATGCTTGTCTACTAGAGGATCATTCCACGGAACTGGAGATACTTGGCTTAAAAGACTTTTAAAACTTTTTTTAAAATAATCAGTGATAGTTGAGGGATGAGAAAACCAGGGAAAACACAGTTCTGTGCGCTTTCCTCCTTGATGAGCAGATTCTGATATTCACACACACACAAAAAATTGAAACAGTTACTTTAGATATTTTTCAGAGGTAATAGTCTCCTCAAAGTTCAGAATAATTTAAACCCATTATTTGTGCTGTAATCCTATTAAAATTACAATTTCAAGACATTTATGGAGTGAAGTTGTTCATGCTCTCTCTAAGGCTCTATTTTCTGAGGAATGTATTTATAAAGGGTCTGGCTGACAGGGTACAAAGCAGAACTGCTTCTCAGAATGTGTTTAGGACAGATGGAAATAGAAAAGAACAGAAGACAGAAAGAATGAATAAATGCAGTCAAAATGAAAGGGCCTTTTTCTAAGATTGCATGTGGGAAACAAAAATAAGTGGTCAGAAACAATAAAAAGAATTTTTCTGGATCTACTGGATTTACTCTGTATCATCAGCAGTGTTAAGCATCCCCTTTCAGCTATCTCATCCTTTTTCTTAACCTGTAAAGATGAGAGCTTGTTGCAGAGCTTTGGGACCTCCTGACACAATGTACTAATACAAAATACATTAAAAAGTGATTCACACTGTCAGCAGGTCACAATTGTATAGAGAAATCAAGGCTTTGAGTAGAATATTTTTAAAGTATCTGTTTTATTATGATAACAGCACTCTCTTTTCATAATGCTTTTCTGTAGTGTTATTATACTGGGTGCATTCATTTCTGCGAACTTGGGATTAAACCATATTATTACAAACATTTGCATCTTCTCAGCCAATATAGAAGCTGATACGGTGACATAATTTTTCCTGTGAATGCTGTTAATGTAATGAGAACTTTTTTTGCAACAATACACAAATAGCAGACATACTTCTGTCCTCAGTTTCCTAAAGTGCATAATGATAGGGTAACCTTCATCTTTATGAATAGAATAAACATTTCATTACAGTAGGACAACAGGGTTCTGATATACCACTGTGTTAATACGGCGTACATCCTGCAGATGTTTTCTCAAATGCCTGCTTTGCATAATATCTCTGTAGAAGTTCTACAAGTCATCTACTCATTTTGAGTGTGTCTTTTATTTTTTTGTTATAAGTCATAAGAGAAAAGCAAAGGCCACACAGTTGTACGGGTGTTCTCTTTTATTTATTTCTGTTTACCAAGATAAGTTTAGCTGAATTGAAAACACAAGGATACTTGTCTTTAACTGGCTTTTCTTTGAATTTGAATTTTGAAACGTTGTATATAAAGTTAAGCACCTGAAAAGTAGATATGCAAATACCTGAAAAAGCAGTAAAGAAAGGAAGCATGCAGGAGAAAGAAATGTTTTGGAGTAAAATTCAATCTTGAAAAATCAGCATAAGGTAACTAATGTATTAAGCTCCTCAAGGATGTTTTCCAGTTTGCTCAGACACAGTGAAAATAATTCAGTCCCTTCAGCTGTAGGTGGACAGGACACACCCTCAGAGTCTTTGCTGCAGTTCTTTCAGGAAGTATCCTCATCTCTCACTGATGTAAATCCAGTTTAAAAGGGATCAAGTATTCATATTAAACTGTAGTTTGAGATGGAAAAAATCAAACCAACTGATACTGTCCATCCCCATTACAACTACTTTGAAGGCATCAAAAATTAAATATTACAGGGTCAGATTATTTGTATTGGTTGTAGATTCCATTTTCTATTGGTTTTGATATTGACTATCAACATCTATCCATTAGTAATTTTATTTAACCAAATGTATTGGACAAATAGCTTAATCAACAATATTTTTATCACTTACAAAATACTGGAACACAATCCACAACTTTTTTTTCCCCAATTTTATCTTCTGGGATAAAAATTACATTATTAAAAAGCAATACCTTTTTTCCCCCTGTTATTATCAGCTATGATATGGAATTGCAAGGCCATTACAGAGTATTCAAAGATTTTTCTCTTTATATATTTTTAGAGCCTGATAGTGTTTTGTAATTTTCCAAATAAGCTTTTAGACTTTGGATTGTAATATAACGACATTAAAAACTGTCAAAGGCAGAGATTTCACTATTAGCAACATCCAGAAATGCCAAGTCATGAGCAATTCCCAACACAGATTCATGTAATCTAAACTTCATAGATCAGTGCAAGCAATTTGGGAGTACCCACATCTAAGATTGCTTCTCTAATCAAGGCAACTCTACAAGTCTCTTACTGGGAATGTGGGTGGCTTATGACATACCTCCACTGCTCTCAGTTCACAGTAGAAAAACATTACAGCAGAGCCCTTGCAAAGGCACCTCGGTTAAATATCTGAAATTAAAGAGAGTGAATCTAGATTAGGTACTAGAACAAAAGACAACCAAGTATCATGTTTCCCTTTCCCAGTTACAGGGGATGGGAAACACTCCTAAAGTGGTGCCACGTATAAAATCTCTGTACATGCTGAGACCACTTCCTTTTCCAATTATGGAAGTTTTTGTGTTAGCGTTTGCTTGGTTTTTTATCTAATCTAAGCGTGGAAGTAAATTTCTTTGAAGTGATAGGGACAGCTGCATTTGACGGAACTGGCCGGTTTTTGCCATGTCACTTGCTGTTTGTAAAAATGAAAACCCACAAATCATAAAAAGAATGAAATATAGCAGGCATAGAGACAAGGAAAGGAGTCTCCTTCCCACTCTGTCTTCTCAAACCTGCAGGTGATAGATGGCAGTGTGCTGAGTATGCAGTTCTTCAGTGGAAGTTGTATGTGTGATAAGAAATACTATGTGGGAATTACAAAGCCAGTATGTGTAAATCTGTTCAAGGGGAGTGAAAAAAAAAATCCTGCTAGCCGAATAAAGATGCACAGGTTGCTGGTAAGATTTTGAACTGTTGCATGGGTCAAATAGAGCACAACAGCTTATACATCACTGCCTCTTCAGTGTGTATCAGAAAGCAATAGGTAAAACTAGGTGAGCCATTTTACTTTTATTGCAAAATAGTATTTAGAAACAATTTGCTTGGATTTAGGCTACTTTTGAATTGAGTGTTCTACAAGGTGATCTGGGTGAAAAAACCCAATTTTGGTATGTGAAATCAGTCTTCAAAAGACATGCAGTTTTTACAGATTCTTCTCAGATAATGTTTAACAATAAGCTACTGTAAACGTGAAAACTTTTTCACAGTTTTTTGGGAATTTCATCACTTTCCATCAACTTTCATGAACTAAAAAATAAATAAATGGGGATAGTAAACAATTTGAACTATCTGAAATTGATTAAAGACAATAAAAGGAAGGGCCCTTTTGAGCACTTCCACTAAGGATCAAACTGAAATTACTTATTAGAAATAGTAATATGCATTAGGACATATTTAATTGAAATTTGGGTACATGAGTACTTTATAGATGTTTTAAAGAAGCCGTTAATAATTTCTATTGAGCCAGATACATCTTCCCTTGCTCCCAAATCCTCCCCCCCCCAAAAAGGGAAAAAAAGAGGAAAATATTTTAAAGCATACCAAGAAATTAAATGTACCTAGGAGCAATGAAATAAGTTGCTGTAGTGGCCAAAAAAAATACAGTAAAAAGTATCAACAGAAATTAATGTAGAGAAGGTACCAAAACCTATCAGATGAACAATTATGGGTGAAATGAAACACGAAAATAAAAAAAAATAAGATTTTAAGAATTCACATGTGAATAAAAGTGAAAAAAGTCCAAAAATTATACAACCAGATGCATGTAGATTTGTTCTCTAGTTTATGGAACTGATGCCTATGACTCCAAGTGACTATCACCTCAATACCAAGTGTTCTATATATTAGTTCATTAATATATTCACCCTCTTTTGATTTCTCAGAAAGGTTTTTTTCTTTGACATACAACGGTGTGATCTCTCATAATTTCTTAATGAGACAATTGTGACCCTTTTCAGGCAACAAACATAGGGGAAGATTGAAAGATAAATATGTGATGCAGTGAAACTTCTGGCATATGCTTAAGAACTGGAGATCCCAGGAGAAAAGAAAGTGACATATGAGGAGTTAACACAGGTAGAGGTGAGTCATGTAACTAGGATAGAATAAAGATGCTGCTGTAAGAATTAAATTAATTATTATTAATGTTGGACAATGAATAAAATTGCATTAGGCTATGAAATGAAAATAAACCAACAAAATGATGGTAGAAAATTCCTGAGTCCAGCAAGATGCTTTTTCTTTGAGAATACAATTACTAGATACTGAGTTTGGACACCGAACTATTAGCTCAAACTTGGGAACTTCATATTAGCTCAAATTTGTAAAACAAATTAGTTTGAAAAGTAGTTTTTAAGGCACAAATACAAAAAGCTTCTAGAGGACAAACTGGTTCTGCTTTCCACCTAAGAGCACAGAGATACTCTAGGGTACTCTTAGAGCTTTTTAATAATGCTTCTCAATTTCATCTGCAGTCTTTGAACATACTCTCTGCATCAGGGGTTTGAACCACTGCTTTTCCATAAAAGAATATTTTATCTATTGAAGTGCAGTAGAGAGAGAAATCCTCATTCATCTGGTAATGAGTGGGAAAGAAATTATATTCTTTATTTCATGAGGATTAGAATTTATTTCCCATACCAAACAGAATACTGAACAACAGACACCAGAGTTGAACCATTTTTTCTAGATTTTTTGGTGGTTAATTGTTTAAATCACAGAGTAACTAGAAGAATACAAATGTTATACCAATACTTAGAAAGGTTAGAAGTGATAACCTAAATATTTACAGGTAAAATAATATAAAACTTAGGTAAAATAAAGAAAAAGCTGTTTCACAACTAACATGGCAGCAAATTGGGGCCTCTGGTACAAGGACCTGGACCCATTAGAGTGAGTTCAGAGGAGAGCCACCAATTTGATGACAGGGCTGGAGCACCTCTCCTATGAAGGCAGGCTGAGAGAGCTGAGGTTGTTCAGCCTGGAGATGAAGAGGCTTTGGGGAGACCTAAGAGTACCAGAGTTCCTGTACCTTAGTGGGGCCTACAAGTGAGCTGGAGAGGGACATTTCACAATGACATGAAAGTGATAGGACAAGGGGAATGGCTTCAACCTGAAAGAGGATAGGTTTAGATTAGAAATTAGGAAGAAATTCTTTACTGTGAGGATGGTGGGGCACACGAACAGGCTGCTCAAAGAAGTTGTGGATGCTCCATCCCTAGAAGTATTCAAGGCCAGTTTGGATGGGGCTTTGAGCAACGTGGTCTAGTGAAAGATGTCCCTGCCCGGGTCAGGAGGGGTTGGAACTAGATGATCTTTAGGGTCCCTTCCAACTCAAGCCATTCTAGGATTCTGTGAATTAAAAGATAAGAATGCATTGCAGTTAATCAAAGCAGAAATGATCCTGTGCAAAGCTCATCTTTTCAACATAGTGAACCTGAATTTACTCTTTGACTAAACTATAAACTTTCTAAAGTCAAGGTGTAACAGTCAAGCTAGTATAAGATATTTGAATTTTAAGTGAATAAAATACTTCAAAAGTTAGTATGATGTGATTTCAGACAAACAAGTTTAGCAATTTCTAAAGGTAATGCAGTTACTATCCTTTAATGACAGATGTCAGGCAAAAAATTCTTCAGTGGGAAAATGTCCTTTAATTATGGGGTTTATGGACAGATTCTGTGGATATAAGTTTTAGTTTTATGTTCCTTAATAAAACCTAAATGAACAAACAATTTGACTTGTGCCGCAATTTAATACCATAAAGATATAAAATAGAAAAAGAAAAAGCATAGAAAAAAGCCTAGGTTTTGGGGTTTTTTTCCTCTTTTTGTTGTTCTGTAAACAGAAAAGTAAAAACAGAAATAGAGAAATAATATTATTCTGTACAAGGCATTAGTCAGAAAAGAGCTGGAACATTGCATACAGTTTTGGTGTTATATTTTAAATTGTCATTTAAAAATGGGAGATATGTAAATAGGTCACAATTCTTTTTAAAATTGATAGAAAATTAATTAATTTGAGAGACTGGAGAGTTAGTCTGTTTTTCTTAAAGAAAGTAATGGACTGATTGCATTGAAAAGAAGTTCTAAACACAACACACTTTTTATTGTAGAAAAAATAAAGGAGTAAAAGTAGGCATTTGGTGTCTGTAGATCAAAGCTGAATGACATTCTGAAATGTAACCTGAAATAGTTAGGCACAATTAATTGAGATCAAAGAAATACCTAGCACATTAAATATTGTGCATTTGTAACTTCTAATGAACTCAGGGCAGACTAGATGTAGTGATGTGGTGCTAGACCTTTTGGAACTATGACATGGATTGATTTTATATTACCTTGATTTACCCCTTTTCCTCTCTTCCCCTCCCCATGTTACTGGAATGGTAAGAAGAACAAATTAAAGTTATCTGTTAATGTATCTGAAATCAAATACAAGTGATATTTTTAAAGAATTTCAAAGAAAACCACTTATATAAGTGTCTGATATGGACTTTGAACTATAGCAATCACAATAAAGCCTATGGTTGTCTAGACTATAGGGACAGATTTTAAAAAGTGAATGCCCTTTCTTCATATATTTACTCACTGATAAGACTACGAGCTAAACAATCCTCTATCACTGTAATTGTTGAATACTTAGAGTAAAAAAAAGTAGACAGTGTGGTGGAAAGACCCTTGGTGGGCATCTGACAGTGTGCTAAGGTCAACTCACCACAGAGTTCTCAAACAGTGGAAAAAAAATGTTTTCTATCAGCATATTTGTACACTAATTGTTAAGAAACACATTGATAAATACAGAATCCACCAGGCAAAAAAAAAAAAAAATCAAAATTAAAGCAGACACCTCTGCACTGAGACTACTCTTTGGGATAAGACAGAAAAATAATGAAGGATATTGTTTGTCCTAAACATGTGAAATGACCTTTTCCCATAATCAGTCTCCATATGTAGAACTACTTCTAGAGAAGTAAACTGAATACAAATATGTCAATATAATTTTGCGCATTACTGAAGTTTTCAATTTATTTAAGTTTTTTAGCCGAATAATCTCTTTCTGTCTCTTCTCACTCTGCAGAAATTAGCCAGAGGAAAGTACAAGCACAGGTGCCTAGTGAGCATTAATATTCATGTATGTTTAATTGTGCAGACATACGTGTATACATACATGTGACACATGTGAAAACTGTACGGCATGAAGCCTAAATGAAGCATAAATTTCAACTCTGCATCTAAGTTGTACAACTTTGTCCTAGTCTGCGTGGAAGCCTTGTCTCTTGCACAAATGACCCTCCTATTACTAACCCATAGTTTAATCATTTTTTCTCGCCTGGCCATGTAGTTTCACCTGCCTTGGTTAAGCTGAGGGGAACCACTCTTTGAAATTCAAAATAGAGGCCATCGAGGACCCCATACAGAGAAAGAAGGATCAGAGCAAAGATTCTTGCCCATCATTCATATGGGAGCACCTCATATAGAGCTTCTCTTTCTCAATTCAGTAGGTGAGGTAAACTGGTGTATTACATGGGAAACCAAGGCAGGATAGGTTGGAAATAAATTTCTACTCAGCTGCATGTAATTGGACAGTTGAAAGCATTGAAAAGTTCAGTGAAATCTTAACACTCAGTAATTATTGGGCAGATGACTACAATGAATGGGTACATTAGGCAGAGGAACTGAAGCAGTGCGCTGTAACTGACCTGGTTGGCTTGAACCAATTCAGAAGTGATAGGTCCAAAATCCAACTACTGCTCTTGTGGGACTGTCACTTGTCCCACAAGCAGTACCCTCACTGGTTATATACTGGCCTTATCATTGTCCCTTTAGCTGTTCTGAAATACTGTGACAATCCTCAAGAGTTTCAAATGAAACAAATGACTGCAGTTATACAATAAAATCTTGCTCGTACTCACCTATTATCCACTGCAGATAAATCATGGTTTTAAATTGACATCAAACATAGCCAGGTCTGGTTTTTATTGAGCTATTATAGCAATGATTTAAAATTTAATAAACTCGTTGTAGAAGTCCAGCTTTTAATTTTTTTCATTTCAGTCTGTGCCATCCTCACGGCTGATCTCCGTAACAGGCAATTTGCTTTCCTTTGTGTTGTAGATGACCAGTGGTGCTTTAATTTTCCCAGCAGACGTGGTGAGAACCCGAGGAAGTAAGGTGATGAGCACTTTCAAATGAAAGTGTGTATCTTGGTTTATCTTGTGTCTGTGAAGAACATCAGGCAGTTCTGTGATTTAGAGTAATTGCTATGCATTCTAGAAATTGCTCAGATTATGGCAGGGTTTGCTCACTGTATTATTACTTTGGTTTAATAGAAATGGGTTGTTGCCAAAAAAAACCTCCAAACAACCCAACAGAAAAATAATATAAATCAGGAAACCAACCAGCCAGAAACTCCTCTCCTCTCTCCCCTCTCCCCCTGTCTGGAATAACTGTGTATATCCGTAAAGAATGCCTGAAAAAAGTTGTCAGAAGCATATTAGAGGAGGGAATGAGTACAGCCCCATGTAAATGCCAAGAATTTCCCAGTTCCTATAACAATAATAAAGCCTTTAAATATAGAGTTTCAGTAGATTTTAATAATCTTTTTGTCTTAGTTGAAGCTTTTATTCTCTGAAAATGAAACAATATAAATTGGTTTGAGGCTATCTCATTACTCTAGTTTTCAGTAATCACATGCTCACTAAACCAAGACTTAGAGCTTCTGAAAGCAGTCTGTTAAAGTTAGTGCACATATCCACAATACATTGTAGACAAGGACTCAGTCTTCCAGAGGAAAAAATCCTGTGCTCAAAGACTGCATTAGCTGGGGAAAAAAGCTAGAAAACAGAAAGGATACATTTACAGAAAGAAGATAAGGGACAGTCATTTCCATGTCTGTGGTGGTAACAGCTGTGCATCTGCCTGACTTGAAGTCTTAAAAGGGAAGTTATGAAAAATATTAAAAAATTATAAAATTTGTTTGTATTGACCTAGAATTAAAAGGCAGTTTTCCACAGAAACATGTACTAATACAATAACAATTATTTCAGAGCTCATGAAAGATTTAAGTTTTGGTTTCTTTCAAAAAAATTTAGGAAGCAAGGGAATACTAACAGAAGAGAAGATGTTACAACAGTCTTTTTTATTATTTATCCTATTTACCTATTTTTCTCTCTCTCTGTGGAAGACCTATATTCACATTCTTTCTTTGCATGCAGATATTTAAATCCATATCTAAAGAAAATACCCTAATACCTACCTTATTTAGTATAGCTGGTTGTTCTTAATCTCTTCTACAGATATTGTACTTGTAATAAACAAAGATAAAGTAAATATTAAATATTAAATAGGGTTCATATGTCTGACCTGCTGGGGAAGAATAGTAACCATGCAGCTCTTTATTTGCCTGTCCATTCCTGTTCCTTTGTTTGATGACAGTGAAAGCTCCTAATTTGCTGCTGATTCTTGTATCAAATTAGGTTCTTCCTTTGCGGTTGGATAAATAAAGGAATATATTTATAGTTGCTATATTACAGACAGGAATATTAAGTGTTTTTTCTAAATGAAGGAATAATGAAAACATTAATGAAAAGCTTAAGATAAAGAGAGGGGGATAAAAGGAAATTAGTCATTAAGGCCTAAATAACAGTAATAACTAGCCTTTTCATCAAATAAAAATATCTTGTGTAATCAGTAAACCCCACATAGGGTGAAAAGGCAGGAGGAAGCAATCCCACAGTCCCACAAGTCTGTCTACAGATACTGTGAAGTGCTTCACCTGTTGCTCTGCATGTAAGAGCTCTTTGCAAGACACTGTATAACCATATGTGTGCAAAGAAAAATAAGTAGAGAACTGCTGAGGATCTGGCCATACTTTCTGCATCACATCTTCCTCTACAGTGTTGGGTGGCCTGTAGCTTGGTTCTGCATTTATTTTCCTTTAAGTAGTTAACAAGAAGTGAACCTATTCTTCAGCTGATAGACAGACTTACCAAAAGTTTTTACTCCCTTAGTTCAGCTACCAAAATCTAAAATGTATGCATCAAATGTGCCACCCAAAACTTTTTGATACCTTGTATCCTTTCATTAGATTTGAAAAAAAGAATTAGTTTAGAATGCAGATCTTTAATGATCTTAAAGTGAGTGATCTGGCCAATGGACTCTTAAGAAGGTTCTCTCACATTTTCTTTAAAATATGCTGATTTGGGAAGGACCTACAAAAATAATTGAGTCCAAATTCTGGCCCTGTGCAGGACATTGCAAGAATCACACTATGTGCCACGGAGAATTGTCCAAATGTTTCTTGAACTCTGTCAAGCTTGGTGCTGTGACCACTTCGGTGGGGAGCCTGTTCCAGATCCCAACCACCCTCTGAGTGAAAAACCTTTCCCAAAATCCATCCTAAACCTCCCCTAAGTCAGCTTCATGCCATTTTTTTGAGTCCTGTCACTGGTCATGAGAGGGAAGAGATTGGTACCAGCCCCTCCACTTCCTCTTGTGAAGATGCTGAACACCACGATGAGGTCTCCCATCAGTCTCCTCTTCTCCAGGCTGAACAGAAAAAGTGACTTCAGCTGCTCCTCACAAGGCTTCCCCTCATGGCCCTTCACTATTCTCACAGCCCTGTTTCACGGGATAAGTGAAGACAAAGGGAGGATTTTTTTTAAAACCCACCATTCTGATCAGATGATGCAAATAATGCTATGTTTTCTTTAGATTTTAGTATATTCTACTACTGAGATCCTGGTTTTCCAACACATTCTAGAAACCTAGAGCAATGCTCTAGTTTCAAGGAATTGAGCAGAGTGGCCAGGGAATGAATTGTCTCATGTGAAAACAATGGATTTATTTGTCCTTCTGTGGATTTAGTTCACATTTCTGCGCAAACAAGTCTGTGGACTAGAGAACAGTTGAAGCACACAAGAAAAAGAGATGTTTTCCTGTTCTTCTATAATTATCTAGTCATAAAGTCAGAGGTAATTTCTTTTTATGAGTTCATCTTTCCTTTCCTGCAGGGAACTTGAGTCAAAGTAGCATGGCACTCTGGTTTACCAAAGTCAGAAATTAGACACTAATAGAATTTTCCATTACTCATATGAGAAAGAAAAAACAGTGAGGTTTCTTCTTTAAAGGATCTTTTCTTCCTTTCTAGTATTTATAGCTCATAAACCTGATGCTACTTAAGCTCTGCCCTACGACATCACTGTCATCATCTACAAGCTGTGCACATCATCCAAGTTATATCACAGTGTTTCCATACATTCTTTTAGTTGATTAAAATGGACCATTTTGCTTAATGAACCACCATTTTTCACCTAATTGTAATTCAAGTCAATATTTTCAGCATAACTCTTAGTAGCTAAAGTATCAGGTAGTTAGGTACTTACTCTTTTATATATGTTAAAAGTTATCAATTAATGATTTAAAAATGCACCAGATGACCACACAACTTTTTAAGAAAGGAACAGATGTAAACTATGGAGCAGTTTTGGTAGGCAAAATGTCTAGTCCTGTTAGTCTTAAGATTTTTGATGGATACTATATTGATCTTTAAAAAGAAATGAAAAATTTAAAAAAGAAAAAAGAGAAAATTTTCCCAAGTATGCCCATTTTCAATCTTGAAAAGGGTGCAAAATGCTTCAAAAATCACATTTTCTTTGTAATTTTTCTGTTTGGTAATGAACTTTTATCAATCAATTAATTTGATATTAACAATCTCAATGTATTGTTAATATAGTAATAGAATCATAGAATATACTGAGTTGGAAGGGACCCATTGGGGTCATCAAGTCTGACTCCTGGCCCTACACAGGACACTGCAAGAACCACACCATGTGCCTGAGAGCATTGTCCAACTCTCTTTGAATTCAGACAGGCTTGGCCTGTTCTAGTGTTCAACCACCCTCTGGATCAATGGCCTGGATTGGAAGGGACCTTACAAATCATCTCTTTCCAACCCCTCTGGCATGGGATAGTGACATTCTTCAGTTACTGAATCAGCAGAGGCAGGTATCCAATGGAGAAAAATGAAGGTGCAAGATAAGGCGTTACAATGAGGAAGTAAATATTGTAAAAGCTTTAGAGGAAATTAAGTTTTAAATCTTACTCTTAACGATACTTTTCTTCTATAAGCCATCATCAGTCAGATGACTTACAGTCAGTCCATTCACTCTAACCACCTATTTAAGACTAATTAGAAGTGAATGAATCTAAAAGTTGGACAGTACTTTGGGTGATAGAAAAATCCAATCCTGTGTAGCCGTACTCTAGATCTAAATCATCTATTCAGAACTTCTGAGTTAGGCAAAAGTCTAACAGGAGCTTCATTGAGCTGAGGGACATGACGCTAACTAGATTTAGATATTTACACCTCTAAATCCAAACTTGCAAGTTAAAACATTGCTGTTCAATTACCATCTCCAAAAGCAACCAGGTAGCTCTCTTCTGATTGAAGAGCTCCCTAAAATTTTTTCACCATGGCAACATTTACAGCAGCCTAGATTCCAGTATAGTTAAAATGAAGAGGATTAGGCACATATGGGGTCCAGTTACCTGATGAGGAAGATGCCAAGAATAGGTCAGTCAAATCACTCGTTCAAATTGTCCATGTGTTTCTATTTGCTTTAGAAGGAACTCAGCAACTAACTGAGACTGAGACCTCTACAATTAGAGAGTCTGAATCCTATTCCCAAACCCCTTTGTTTTACCTACATGTTTAGAGCTTTTTTTTCTTCTTTTTTTTTGCTTCTTAAATGTTTTGCAATTGCAATGACAAAGAACCCAAACAAAGGAGATACCCTTTAACAACAAAATTCCTACTGACTTTAATGAAATCAGTACGGAACTGACATACTGGACTAGGATACACCAAAGCCTTCCATTTCCACAATACTAATCTCATAGAGAGGGAATGAAACCTTCTAGTCAGTGGATTAAAACTTCAGAAATTCAGGCAAATCCTTCATCTTTAATGATTTTATTCTGGAGTTATTATTTGAGGTGATTGTTTTTATTTTGGGTGGGATTTTTAGTAAATCTTGCTACTTGTCTGAGAATTAAAAATTAAATTGCTCTCTAAAAGATCAATTTACAACTGAACTTTATTGCTTAGCCCATTTGGAAAGTTTTCATCTATCATCCATCAATGCTATTTTCACTCACTAGTAGAACCAGAAGTTTCAAAGGAAACAGTATATCCATGTAAAATTAATTAAGTTCAACCATGACCTCATTACACTGATGGAGTGTATGCTGCTACCTGCAACCAAAACAAATTTATTTTGATTAAATATACTTCAGATTATAAAAACAACATATCTCACCCAAGTCATAGGGTTTCAGGAACATACAGGTTTTATTCTAAAGTTATCTACTACTCACAACAAGATAAAATGAGATTTCCTCTTTATCTTGTTTTTTAAGGCCATGGCACAAATATGTGGTTTGCAAAAAAGCCACTGCATGATTGGTTCCTTGGCAGAAGTTTTATACAAGCATATTTAATTTTAAAATTCCTCTGTGTTTTAAAATACACATTAAACCCATCAGAATATGGTCTACTGCTAATCTTAATCTTCTAAGAAAATTTACCTTCATTCCTCTTGGGGAGAAAAGAGTAGGAAATACTGTTTCCAGCTCACCAGAGCATTTTGAATTTTAGAAAAATCCCTGGGTGGTAAAGATACATTGCACTGTGACTCTGGCCTCTGAATAACTAAACTGATAGGACACATAAAGTATGAAAATATTAAATCCCTTAGGGAAGGAATTTAATCCAGGTGTTCTACATCTCAGTTAAATATCCTTACTACCTGGTAACTTATTATGGGGTATCACTTGTCTCTTCCTTAACAGATATTCTATCCAAGATTTGCAAAACCTTTCCTAAAGTATGTCATTAAAACCAGTCCGTCACAGCAAAAGGCCTGGTTTGAGGAAAATGGTATTTTCTGAGAACAAAAACCTCATTATTAAAACTTTCCTAGTGGATATTTGTCACCATCTCCTGAGACTTATTTTGATTATTAGATAAATAAATTTCTTCTTATCTTTCCATACACACAAATAAAACCAAACCAAACCAAACCAAACCAAACCAAACCAACCAAATAAAAAACCCAAACACGAGAGTGAAAGAAAAATCCAGGGGGAAGTCAGTGGTTCTAGCAATACTTTGCTTGGGAGTAAATCCTGCTGAAATAAATGTTGCCTCCGGTTTACAGTGCATGCCTTAGGTTATGTTTTATCATTTTAAAAACATTAAACTTGATATTGAATTATACACTTGGCATGATATTCATAAATTCATTTTAAAATCTTGTTTCTGACTATATCTTCTGAAGAATGAGAACAAAAACATAGTCTGATGTTTCACACAAAATGAGGAAAATTTAATTGTAATCCTAGTTCTGCTCATAATTTGTTGCTGTGTCCTGGATGAATTACCGATAGCTTACCTTATCCTTCTGAGAGAAGAAGATGATAATACAAAACAAAGAAACATAATCAGATGGTTCATTCACTGATGTGTCTTTGTGCAGTAAAATATTTCCCTGCACAGCTCTGCATATGTGTATAAATGTTATTCTAAAATAATTGTATCAATTATCAAATAGTATTAATATGACATTTCTTCTGTCTTTAAAATGATATTTTAGTAACACAATGGCATTCACATCAAAAATTTCATTTTTGTGAAACCAGACCTTAGATTTAGATAGGAGGCAATGTAGTTATGAAAGATATTTCATCACACACAAAATGTGTCATCTTGTCTCTTATCACAAAGAGACATTAAAGTTATAATTATTGCATTATATAACTAGCTATGTAGTGCTGAAGAGCATGGTGAGAAAGGTGCTTTTCAAACTGAGTAATTATTATAATTTGCATCAGTGTACTTCCAGCAATCATACTACGTATTTATAATCAGCAATGAAAATAAATGGAGTGCTGTTGTTACTTGTCCCATCAAAAACTTTCACAATGGCAATGACAAGAACATTGCATTCCTCTCACTAGCAGAAAGTAAAATGTACACCTTGAGAAGATAAGTGTTCCTTACTGTATTTTACTGTGTAATTCTAGCACTCACCAGACTTCAGCTTTTCTGTTAACACTTGCAAATTATTCCAGGACCAATTGGTATTCATGTCTAGTTTTCTGCATATTTGCAAAATGTGTAAAAAGACAGCTTTTATTAAGAAAAGCCACCATTAGTTTTAGAGCAAATGTAATATATCTGACAGCTGAACAGTGGTTTGGGTTTTTTTAGTATTTGGCTTTTTTCTTGAAAGAACAGCAAGTAAAAAGAATTAATGCAACTTTATTATTGCTCCAAGGTGGAAAATTTCCTTCTCTTCCTCTGATTTTGCAATGCAGTTAATATTGTCTTACCTCTGACCAAACCATCCTGGAAAATAGAGTATCTGAAATTACATTTAATTATTTAATTGTGTGGACAGCAAGCAGTTAGCATTGCTTCTAGACTGCTCACATTTCTAGATGGGCAGTATAGTTCTCTCTGTGGCATGAACAGAAACAATTACCACGTCAATAAAGTAAGAGGTAGTGTTACACGGGATTGAAATCATGATCAGAACAGTGACCTGACTATGACACATAGTCATACATTAACATACCCCCTTGATTTTCTTCTTTTTAATAATTCAGGCATCCTTTCTCTGTGTGTGCTTGCATATGTTCTGACTTTGCACTCCTTGCAGTCTTTATTTGCTATTGTTAATATGCTCTTTCTGACATTTAAACAGTTCTATTAAAAAGAGCTTGTAAATACTAAATTGAACCCTATAATGTAGAAGAAAGTTCTCTAAGCAAGTATGTTGTATAACTGAAAACATTTCTTCTTTCCTTTGCTTTTTTTTCTTTCTTGTCCTGATCACCTTCAAGTCTTTGATAACGTAATTATTTACATAAAAAGGAAATTCAGTTAATTGAACTGCTTGGGTTTTTTCTCTTAAGGAAATACTGAAATTAATTCACAAGCATTCACAACAATACTTTCCATATTGATAATCACTGAATATAAACCAGAAATATAAAATTGCAGGAAACTATCTATGACAAAGGGTACCGATGTGGGGAAGGAGAGGGGAAAAAAGGGAAGATGGAGAGGTAGGTGGAGTGAGAGGTACATTATCTGAACAGAAAGGGATTTTTAATCATACTGTAACTTATATATAAAACTGTTACAGAACTCTCCAGTAAAGGCATATTCTAGATTTATGTGTTGTTAAAGATAGAACACTATATAAAGGTCATTACATTCCTTAAAAATAGAAAAAAAAAGTGTCTTCCTTAGTCCTATGCATTTTGTTCTACTTCAAACTTCCTTTCTGGTTTCCCTCTCTTCTATATAAATTTATTTTTTGCCACTCTTAAAGTCTTAGTAGAATTTACTCCCAATTTTTATTTTGATTCTGCTTTGAGCTGTGTTTACACAATCCCTTTCTTTACAGATTTCTTAACTGTCCTTTTTTTCTAATGCTCAAAGCAGATTAGTTACCTCTAGCCCATATCAATCACTTCTCTGTCAACTTCATGCAGTTTATTACCATTTTCTAAATAAGTTTTATAAACTAAGGCTTCGTACTATCTTATGGCTGTAGTTTGTGGTAAAATCTGAAAGACCGTACAAGGATCACACTTTTTTTCTCCATATACATTCTCAGACCTGGGTGTCCATAAACGAAACAGAAAAGGAAGAAAATAAAGTACTATATTCCGCGTTTCTAAAGGGTGAGCTTATGAAAACAATGATTAAACCTAAATACTCTGGGTTAATATTACTGTTAAATAAACAAGTCTCATGGGGTAAGTGTGATTCCTTCAAGCAGAACCCTGAACAGAATGAAAGTCTGTTCACCTGAAATCCAAAGTAGTGAGTATTTGGACTCTACAGAATGTTAGAAGCACTGAACTTCCAACTCATACATAAATATATATTTTTTTTTTTTTTCTTTTTTTAAAAAGGATTTTGGCAAGGTTAATTCTCATCTTACTGAACTTAAGTTTCAGGGAGCAGCATGAGTAGGGCTGGTCTCCAAGGGAGGATGAGCTGAGAGCCCAGGGTTCCCAGGCTTCTCTAGCACAGGCTGCATGGTGCCCTCACTGATAGGTGCAGAACTGCAGGGTCTGGGCAGGACAGCACTGGGGACAGCAACAGGGGACAGGCACAGTGCCAGACAATCAGTGTAAGCAGTCATGTCTAGGGTCCACCCAGGGTGATGAATCTGGAACAGCTGGGTACAGGGCCAGAGATGGCACCAGAGAAAAGGCTGCTGTAACATAGTTCTGTGCCCCATCTGTAGGACAGCAGCAGGGATAGCATCCACGACTGGATGCAAAGTTACCCATAAGGTAATTGGAGGTCCTGGAAGATCAATCGGTAAATTAGGGCAATAGGACACAAGATGTAAGACACAATGACCGTGTACCTCAGCCAAGAATTAGGGTCCTGAATCTGAGCTGAGGTGGGATCCTGTGAGCAAGGAGTGACTGGTCAGGGCCATTAAGGCCTATTAATGCTATTCAAGCTCTGACAGTTAAGAAAATTATTATAGAAATGCCATTGGCAAGATACTTTCAGTAATCAGTGGAAAGAGATGGGTACTTCCAAAGAGTCCACATCTTTGGTGGATTCAGTTAAACTCCGGAGTTGTGTATCACCCTCTGCTGACTCTGTCAGAGACCTGAGATGACTATTGTACTAACTTAGGTGATGTGAACCTGACCTGAAGATGCTGGGTAGGAGTGTGTGTGTGTGTGTGTGTATGTGTGTATGTGTTTCCATGTGCACTTTAAGCAATGCCACCAGCATTTAATTTTGGGTTCTATCTGGCATGAAAGTCCTCCCTTTGCCGAGATTGTAAGGAATTAGACCTCAGGGCCCAAGAGGGCTTTCTCATTGCTCTGTCCCTTTAAAATAAATTCATATTAACTTCAACATATCAGATTGTAGGAGAAGAAGAGATGGCTCTTAAAGGCCATCATTAAAGGTCACAAAATGTACTTCTTAAATACTAAAATAGTGAGTTTGTCCATAATATAAAGGCAAGAAACTATAATGGAAAATGTTTTAAGCTCAAAATAAACAGAGATCTAGGGAAGATTTATCACATACTTCAAAATCATGTCAGGATACTGAGGGTAGGTGAAAGGAAGCAAAGGATGTAAGAAAACAAATGGTCTTTTCTAGGCCAAGAAAAAATGCATTAGCCTCTGTCTGCAAACTCTGTATGCCTCACAAAGCCTTTACTCTATAGTCATAGAGATATACATTTCGTTTTTGAAGAGAATGACTATATACAGATACCAATCCAAAAACACTGAGTCACCAAGAGACAGATTTGTCATGCAGGCAGTGTCAGAAAGAATTGAGAGAGCATATAAGACCATGAAATATGGGGATGTATGTACTGATTAAACCAAATAGCCTTGTAATCTACTCCTTTGTCTCACAGTGGCAACATAGCAGATACCTGTGGGAAAAAACATGAGATTAGGATAAATATAGATTGTCGGGTTTATTTTTGGTCTGATATATCACCTCTGCTAACAGTGTCAGTTTCTGCAAGGAAGGGATTCCTGAGATTAATGTATCTCTGTCTCCTTGTGCAGAATAACTCTTTCTTGCATTAATTTGACTGCTACTCCTTTGGAACTCCCTTGGGGGTTTTGGCATCCACATCTTGTATCAATGACTTCCACAATGTAATTATTTATTACACGGAAAAGTAATTTCTTCAGAACCTGACAGTTAATTTCATTTGTTGAAATAATTGCCCCCAATTCTTGTGCTATTCACTGCTTTCATACAATTAATGATTTTACAAGTCTTCACCACAAAAGTCTGTTCAGTCTTCTATTTTCCAGGCTACACACTCCCTGCCTGTTTAATTGCTTGTCATAACAAAGTTTTCTATATCTCCTATCATCCTTGCCAAATCACCTTTTCAAGTTTCATATATATTGAAGATGAGAAAGTAGAAGCCTGAATAGACCTTCACAAAATGTTGTAGTTGTGTACTCATCATGGGATTATCCACCGAGATAATGCTGTTTTCTCTTGTGTTCTTTAATCTTTTCATAATAATTCTTAGC
Source organism: Platysteira castanea (assembly GCA_013397175.1). Taxonomy (NCBI): domain Eukaryota; kingdom Metazoa; phylum Chordata; class Aves; order Passeriformes; genus Platysteira; species Platysteira castanea. Next base: position 30,227 of record VYXC01001150.1, on the reverse strand, counting down.
ATGCCTTACTGAGTGCCAGTGAACACAGAGCTAACATTTACAAAGAACTATTCACCATGACAGCAAGAGCTCTTTCCTGAATGGTAATAGATAATTCAGGTCTCAGCTTTTGTATGTAATAAATAATTTTTTTACCCACGTATTCATTATTTTGTAGTTATTGACACTGAATTTCATCTCACATTTTATCTTCCAGCCATTCGATACCACTTTACTACTTACTCCCTTTTCCAGATAATTTATGAATAGACTGAATAGAACCAGGAAAAAATTATGTGTAGTGTTGCTTTTTATTTCTTTTTCCTTGTGCCTCTTTCTTATTTTTTTATCTATCTAGTTATCCATGAGAGGATATAACATTTTAAACCATGACAGCTTAATTTCTTTCAACTTTTCATATGAGCCATTGTCACTACAGAATCTTATAGTCCTGAAATACCAGGTTGGAAAGGACTTCAAGGACCATCTGGTTTAAATTTCCTTGGCAAAAGCACAGTCTAGACAAGATGGCCCAGCACCCTGTCCAGCTGAACTGTAAAAGTATACAACATTTGGGAACCCACCACTTCCATGGGAGATTATTCCAATGGTTGGGCACTGGAATGTGAAAAAATTTACTCTCCTGTCCAATCAGAATCTCTCCACGAGTAACTTGTTTCCATTATTCCTTGTCTCTTCTATGTAACTGCTTGTGAAAAAGGGAGTCTCTGTCCTCTTTGTAGCCATCCTTGAATTACTGGAACATGATGATAAGGTCTCCACTAAGTCTTCTTTTCTCAAGACTGAATAAACCCAGTTCTCTCAGCTTTTCCTCACATGTCAAATTCCTGGGTCCTTTCATCATCTTTGTGGCCCTTATCTGGACCCACTCCAGCCTGTCCAAGGCTTTTTTTTTGCACAGCAGGGATCAAAACTGAAGTGAGAATTCCAGATATGGCCCGACAAATGCTGAGTAGAGTAGGATGATGACCTCTTTATCTCTGTTGATGATGCCCTTTTTGACACAATCTAGCATCCAGTTGGTTTTGACACCTCTGGCCAATTTCAATTCGAGCTGAGCTTTTGCATTTCTAACTGCATCTCTGGACATCCTGGCAATGTCCTTGTAGCTTTCAATAGGTATTTGTCTGCTTTTCCATCTCTGGAACGCTTCTCTTATAAAGCACTTCAATTCAATAAACCTTGAAACAGTCTACCAGTCTAAATATAAAATCTATCTACTAAATGGGAAGTAACATGAGAAAAGAACATGACATTTCACACTGTAAGAGTATTTCTTGAGACAGTCATCTCTGTACACTTAGTAACTTGTTACAGGAAAACTGTGCAGAATTAGAGAGAACCTCCCTGCTCCCCTTCACTCCCATGACTCATAAATTTGCAGATGGTATTCCAACCAGGGTAGTGTGATTTGCTATTTTACTTCCTTTCTGAGTAATGAGGATTGCTTAAAAGATCAGGTTAGTCAATCCATCCTATGGAGAAACAGAAAATAGAAGGTGGCATCAGAGGGGGAAAAGAAAGGCAAGAAACTGTTGCTATACTGTACATCTTGCTCTAGTCAAGAATTTACCACAGCATCCTACAGATATTGTAAGATGGTGTCAGATCTAGATTCTCCAGGTCATTAAGAGAGGAAGAGGAATAAAAGAAAATCAACACCCATCCTCCACAGAAGAATAGGAGAACATAAGGTGATCCAGGTCCTGGAAGAGTTTCATCATGCGCTACTATTGTTCCTACAGATGCAAATAAGAAAAGGTCTGACCTGCAAGCAGATCCATGGCATAGATCTTGTGACAGTAGGAACCAAAGTTACAACCACTAAGAAACAGGTGAGAAACTGAGCTGTTGTCAACACATACTAATGAGCAAACCAGGAAAATGTTAAACCACCCCAGCAAAGGTACTTCATGACTAGACAGCCTAAGGAAACCCAAACAATTTGCATCTTTCTTTTCTTCTATCCAGCATTTTCACTGCTACAGTTCACTCTGCTCTTCACATAACCAGTAGCAGTTTGGAGACCAAAGGATGTGGAAGCTTTCACATTAGTTGAATATCTGCTAATATATTCCATGATCACAGACAACAATCTATTTGTTCAGGGGGATATCTTTAGCTTTGCCCCCAGCCTGTCTCTCACATGGTATTGAGAGCAGGAGTCAGAGAGCAAGATCAAAGAATATTTAAATGTGGTTAATAAAAAAATCTTAGTTTAGGTGGCTTGCATTATTTATCTCATTCTTTATTCAGTCTGATGCAGCTCCTGGGTCATGGAAAAATGGTTTTACTTTTCATCTTTGTGTAAAATGAGACTAAATTCTTGCTTACCCTTTGGCAACAAAGTACTGCTATTTAGCCTCGCTAATGAGGGGGAAAAGCCAAAGTGATAATTTGTTACTTGATGATAAGAAACACTAAGGGATTCCTTCTTGGCTTTGCTTTTCTGTGTCTGTTGTTTTGGGTTTGACTTAAATTCTTTATGTTCCTTTCTTTCTTTGTGCAGAGTATGAACAATGTAGGCATATGACACTGTATATAGCAATAGACAAAAATAAATACCAGGCACTTACATTATTAGTACCAGAAAGAATTTACAAGAAGACAGGATACATGAAAAATAGTGTCACTCTGGATAAAAATGTCTATAAATACACATGTTCAGATCTGACATTTTATTCCAGTGTATAACTCAATATAACCCTCCAACAATGACTGCCCTTCCATTTAAAAAAATGATCAAAACAGAGCTGCATTCTGATACGCTTGTTCTGACTTAGCAGAAGTCTACTTTGAAGAGAAATCCATTAACTTAGAACAACTTGAGGAGCTAGTAACTCTTCAGAATAAATGGAAGCATCATTCTACCACTTAATTGCACAGAAACTTCTGGGTTTTTTTATTTTTTCTCTGGTTTTAACACTATCCTTCTACCTATTTCAGAATAAAAACATTAGCATATTAAGGTCTCCACACATCAACTAGAATGTCTACACCTTCTTTCAAAAGCAATCTTTATTGGAAATATATGAAAGAGAAAAATACGCCACTTTCAGTTCTGACAAAAGAGCTTCTAGATCTTGAATAAAATCATTATTGCAGTTTTGTATTTATGTGAGGAAAACACCTTCATTCTACACATCTTGATTAGTATTCGGATGGTTTTTAAGCAACATTTCAAAGAGATGCTAAGTGTGATTCAGTATGACAAAGCGGGTGGAGCATAAAATGAGTCAGGACAGAACAGATGACAGGTCTATCAAAACCAGCATACTCCCTCCAACAACTTCTTACACCAGATGTTTCAGAGGGCTAAAAAAATAAATAAATCACTAGCAAAATGTGTGAAATTAGAGTTCAAAAGGTGAAGAGCGTGTTCTTTTTAGAGGTAGGATGTGTTCTGTTATATCCTGACAAAAACGGATTGATGACCTTTAGGAGATCATCTGACGTAGATTATTCACAAATCCTATTCTTCAGATGGCCACTTTTCCCTTTTCTAATTTATTTGCTTTGAAAGGCTTTGTAAACAAAAGATAAATATTTTAAACCCATTGAGTGTTTCATATAGGATAGTTTCTTCCATTACTGAAGTACTGGCTCTATTTGGTGCTCCAGGCACAGAGTCAACATCTCTTAATTCCACAGTTCAGTTAGTATATTCAGACATTTACCAAAAATAAAAGCAGATGAAAAAATGCAATTACGGGAATTACACATGCTTACAAAAAAACCCCCAAAACAAAAAACCACCAAAAAACAACCTCATATTACAGAATTAGAAATACATTTACATTTATTAATCCTTTTATTTGCAAATTACTGAATAAAAATACTTACAGCTTTCTTATATTGTGGACTAGAATGGCCTATATTTACGTTATTTATGTTTACCATTTGAGCATTTTGTTCAGCATCCTGCAATGCAGTATTTTGAATAAGAGATGACCACCATATCCATACAAGAATTCACTTAAAGAACTCAGCAGATCATGAACTAGAAGCCAGAAAGTTGAGTGGTTTCTGAAATGCTGCAGAACTCAGAGGCTGAAGTACAGCAGTGCATCTAGTGGAAGTCTCTATTGCTATTTATAATATATAGAAAATACTTGCCCGATTCTGTAAGTTTTTTCCAAAGGTCAATATCACTATATCCCATTTCTATCCAGCAGAACAATATAACATAGTCAAACGACTGCTGGTGGCTTCTTTAACTGCATTAATGAAACAGAATGCAGGCACAGCAACTGAGCATAGTTGTAGGTGTATATGATGATTGGTTTCCTCAGTACTGGATCCCTTTGCAGATGCCAAGAGAGGATAGGACAAGTCTAGCCATGTTGGAAATTAAATTGACATTTTAACACCTTGGAAAAACTCTGAATGTTATTCACTTTTGGACTTTATTCTAATGAGTTCCAATTAAGTTCAAACCTAATATATTTACATACTGTGGACATAAGACTAAAAATTTACATCTCTGATGAACTACTGCCTGTAGCTGAGAAATAGCTGAAGGTAGAGACTCCTGCAAAATATAGAAAAGCTGAAGGTAGAGACTTCTTCTGCTTCTATCACAGAAAACAGTGTTCATTTGTTTTGGTTATGAAACATTCTCTACCTGTATTTTAATACTTTGTTGTTTTGTTCCTTCTCCACAGTCTTTCAACCTAGCAGTCCATATACAGCAATCCAGCATCAATCCAGGCTTTTACTTACATACCTGAAGTCAGACCAAGGTCCAAGACTTCTGTGATTTCTTTACCGTACTCAAAAAAAGAAGTATCTTCAAGCCAACTTAGAAAGGCTTGAAGTACATGCATTCAGGAAAATGGGATACCTACTCAACCTGGGAGGCAGAAAAGACCCAGTGTGGCCAAGAGTTTCGAAGAACCTGCAGGTTTCAGTATGTGCATAACTGCTCGGTCCCAGCTGTCCCCAAAGTTCGAAAAACTGGCCATGCTTCAGAAAATCCCTTTGGATTTTAGATTTGAGAGAAAACAAGTAAATGTACTATCTTTCTTACTTTGCACCAGTGCTTCTCATTCTGACTAATTGACCAGTTTGTTTCTCCATCTTGAGGAGGATGCTTGTATTGATGGAGCATCAAAAGAAGTAAATAGAAAGGAAAGATAGTTCCTATCCCACAGTCCCTCAAGAATGGCAGAAGTCAATTCTATTTGTAATGTTTCAGTGTGATCCTTAATATTCATAAAAGGAGTAGGGTAGGTCTGTGTGGGAATAGTTTCCTCAGAACAATTCTACAGACATCTAAACTTCTGGAATGTTTTAAAAGAACATCCAAGCAGTGAAAATTTTTGGACTTCTGAAAACTGAAGAAATCATGGTTTTGTCTTTTCATTCATCTTTCTGTTAGTGTTTTTGCTCCTACTATTTTCTACACACTATCTTAATTTTATAAGGGTGTTGTTGACTGTTTCTGAAGTTAATTACGCTTAATATCAACACATTCTGTGAAAAGCAGCAGTATTTCTTCCTCTAGACGTTTAGGATTACAGAAGAACAATCCATTGCTACATGTTACAGAAAAAAGCGGTCACTGTTTTATTATTTGGTCACCCTTTTATGCACAGTATGTATGATATTGAATGACTTATTCCTTCAGATACAGAGGTGAGAAGCCTAAAGAAATTCTATCTGCATATAGAAATGGAAAAATATTAGATACTTATCCTGATTTTTAAAGGTTTTTATGAAAAGCACATTAATGATGTTTACTCTTCATATTTCATATGACATGGGCATTAATTACCCATGCATGCTTTGCTGATTTGCAGTTCACGTGGCAATACTTATAAATAATCATCTGAAAATGCTTGGGGAGATTCATTCATTTGACAGAATGCATCAAAAGCTCTGCTCTCAGCTGATAACTTAGGCAAGAAGTGCATCTGGGAAAAAAAAGGGAATAATGTCAATGGCTGGAGAGAAGGAAGAAATGAGCATTAAAAATTATTCACAAGCTGAAGAACTATTCCATACAGTGAAAAAGTTAAGGAAATTATTCTTTTTTGGTGATCGAAGACAAGAGAAATGTCTTGATTATAGTAAGTGGAGTATCTCTGGAGAGGCAAAATACTGAATACAGAAGCAGTCTTTAAAATGGTATAAAAAAATCCTAAAATGACCCAAGAATGAGATATTGAAGTAACAGAGATGGCGTAATTTCTTTTCTTTTTTTAACAATAAGAGTTATTAACAACTGGATGAAATTGAAGTAGTGGATTTGTCATCTCCTGATGGCATAAAATCACAAAAAAGTTCATTTCAGGAGTGTATGCTTTAGTGAAAACAGCTAGGAAAAAAGCTACTAATAAGACGTTTGGTATATTAAGAACAAGTTGGATAATTTAATGGTCAATTATGAAGTTAACATTTAAACATCTAAATTATTATCTTGATCAGTTTTGTGAGTATCTTGAGTGTGATGGGCGACTCATCAGAATAGTCATTCCTGCTCTGTAGAAGACTATATTTATATAAAAGTCTGTTTTGGGGTTGTCTTTCATAACCATAGCTATTACATCTCAGGGCCTCCCTGCTTTTCAAGGTATTACATTTAAAACCATGTCAAAAGAAACGTGGTTTAATCACCAAAAACACTTGAGGGTAAATAAATATTGAATTGAATATTTCCAGTTAGGTATCTGAGAGAGACTGATTAATGACTCCAAATATTTGCCCATTTGAGGAGGTTCCAGGGTGCTTTGCTGAGCCAGATTTGCATCCCTCGAGAGAGGAGGTGAGTTTTTGGGTAATGACTAGTTTGCCTTTGACAGCAGGGGTAAACCATCACCACCTGGAGGCCACAATGAAAAGGCAAACCCTGCAAGGCACACTGGTGCCTCTTATTATGCTAATTGCCCTTCCCTACACAACTCAGCTGTGAGACTTCCACCCACCTTCTCCCTGGGGAAGGTCTGGTGAGGCATAACTGGCCTGACTACTCTGACTGAGGGGCAACTGTCGTGTCTTAGAAGGTGTCATAAATCATTAAAGAGCCCTGAAGTGTCCCCAGACTCATTTCTGTGGCTTTCCACCAGAGGACTGAAAGCTCTCCCCTGGGGGCAGTACCTGGGCATTCCCATAAGGCTGAGTGTATTTTAACACATCAGATTTTGTATTTCACAGGCTTCTTCCCTCATACTCAATGGATCACGACAGATCAGGACCATCACTTGGACCAACAGACAAACTGCATCAAGCCTTGTCATAGATCCATGGGTGATTATGTCTTTATACTCCCTTCTTCCCCTTTCTTTCCCCTTGTACATTTTCTTAAGTGATATTTTTATTCTTCATATTGCCATATCACTATAGATAATAACAACTAAAACAGCTACACACCTGCTTTCCATTACAACCAAATTGTTCTGAAATAAACCCTACACACATATTTTTACAAGCACTGATCATTCAATGTTGTTTCACTCTAATCTGCCCCAAGGGATCTACTTACAAGAACCTGGGTTACTCTTGCCTTCTGGGGCAAGTCAGAACAATATCATATCACATTTATAGTCAGAGTTAGATTTATTTTGCAAAAGTTTTCACCTGTATCAAGACTATAACATGGATATAAATTAGTAATGCAAGTTAGGTAGTTCTTTTAAAAAGTAAGTAATTTAATCTTAATACCTAATTATGAAGACAAGCAAATTAGAGAATCTGAAGGAATATTGGAAAGGACATTAATCCCACTCAAATTTAACCAGCTAGAAGCTAAGCATTTGGTATATTCTCACTGGGTTCTTTCTTTAGCTAGTGAAAACAGGCAATTCCAGAGAAAAGTTTATTCCTCTGTATTAATACCCTTGGATGGGACAACAACTTCTGGAGCATACCTCTGTTTCCCTCTGTCAGCTGTCAAAACTTTGTGCTAGACTAGATACCTGATTTAAGCAGCTCAAGCTAGGCAAGATGAACAGCATCTCAGCACTTTTTACTCACTTCTTCCCTTGTATTCCAGACCATTTTGCCAGTGCATGTTTTCAGTGTCTCTTAGAAAAACAGATCCTGAGGCAGAAACTTTAAGAGCTGCCCAATTACTTTTTCTCACCAGGAGGAAACCTCAACTTACCACACTGTTATGTCAGACCACCCATCTACTTCTCTGCTGAGCTGTTGGGATCTTTGGACAAGACTGTACATGGCATTGGGAGGGAAGGAAAAAAACCCGAAATAATTGAATGCTTTTACCATGAATAAAGAAAGGAGGAAGCAAGGAATTTCCTTTTCCCCCTCCATCCTCCCCAGGAAACCTATACTGTGCTTTCCTGCTAATAACCACAGTGGCCAGGAGGGCTGCTAAGCTCAGATACACAAAGAATCACATCATGCTCTCTGTCCTTTAAGTTCTGAAATCTGAATAGAAAGTCACTCCAACAGTACACATTAGCTACTTGTAAATTACTTCCCTCAGCAAAGATAAGTTATGCTAAAATTTATTCAGCAGATAACTTTACTGTTTCTCCTAATACTGATGCAAGTCTCATTAACAGGGGATACCTGAGTTTATATAAGTAAAGAGAGAGGTCGGGGATTACGTTATGTCCAAAAAAAGTGACATGAAAATGAAAAATAAATGTAACAGTAAAAGAAAATAATTTTACCAGTACAATACAAAAGTGTCTGCAATAATTGCCTTATGTAATGAGTACTTAAAAAGGAAAGTGAACTTACATGTCACTCCTTTATTGACATGAGGCAACCATATGATCATGACAATCTTTATCCTCTTCTTCCCCACTGAAGTGTACAGAGGCAGGGTCTTCCTAAGATGTAGCAAAGCTCTTGTTTCATTAGCACTTGGTGCCAGCCAGTCACCTACTGGCTTGTGGTGCAATTTGTTTTCCATTTTGATCACAGATGCATCTTCCCTTCTTTACATAACTTTATATTCTAAAGGGTACCATCTGACTGCTTGTGCAGTTCTGTACATTGCCAGTGAGAGAAGGAAGCAGGACTGAATGTTCTCATTCATCATTTGATTCATAACTACTTGAAGGGGCTAGCTCTCAATGCTTAACACAAGATCTGGTTTTTCTTCACCAAAAGAAAGACCAGCTTTCCAGACAGGGTAGCCTCTTGATGAATTATGACATTTGTGAGAGGATATTGTAGGCAACAGCAGTCATGACTGATGTACCTGCTCTGAAGGATTTGTTGATGGGACCCTAGGTAACTTGTCAGTCACTATTAACACATCGTTGGGATTGAGCAGGATATCCAGGAATGCTTTTGCTCAAAATAGAATTGTGAAAAATATAGTTTAACAGACGATCCTGCATTTTATGCAGGGCTAATCCACACAGATTGGAAGGATCATATTCATGGGCTGTATTCACGCCAACTATTACAAGCCTGTAACTTCCCATGTTGACTAACATAAAGTGGCCATTGAAATTGGGTTTGCTAAAGCATTTATCACCCTAATCTGTCCACACTGATCCTCTCCAACCTCCCAAACCCAGTTTATAATTTAATCTGACTGAGCAGCAGCCAACTGTGGCTCCTTCTAATGTATCAATCTAAGGAACAGTGGCTGGTCAGAAACTTCTGCATGTTAACAAATCCATGTTTATAGAGAAGAAAAATCCGGTAAGAAAGGCAGGTGGTAGACATTTCACTCATGCCCATCTAACATGCAGTTCAGTAGGAGTCAATGAAGTAAGAGATTCATCTACCCCATCTTAGATTAAAAAAAAATTGGGATTTTTAAGTCTGAGCAGTTCTTGTTGTCAGAGAGAAATGGGCATTTTCAGCAAATGATTGAAATCACCCTTTGTTGCCAAGGTCAGCAATGGAAGCATTTATTCACATTTATTTATTAACAGCAACTCAGAGTACCCAATTAAATTAAACTCCCTTTCTCCTGGCTCCATCACTGTTCCTTGGTGTATGAGATTATCTCACATCTGAGGAATAGGAGGAAAAGAGGCATCTGTACTGTCTTCACAAGCATCTTTTCCAAGCAATATTTAGGAAGAATGTCCAGAAATTACCATGCATTTTATATAGAAGTACATATGTAATTAGTATGCAGGTTTGAAGAGAATAGTCTTATGTAACCCATTTTTAATTTTTATTTTGTTAAATTCTACAATAAACTTGATAAAACCAAAACCCTTTTGATGTCTTTGAGAGCAGTTTATTTTTGTTCCAAGTGTTCCCCAGGTGCTTGCTATGTTTGATAGAATATGCTTTAAAAGAAACTTTATTCAAGTAGAGCGACATTGTCTTTTGGAAAGCATGGAGGTGCAAGAATTAAATAAGTAGCATTATTCATTAAAGTTATATTTAATTTCTAAGTGTTTTTCATTAAAATAATATATGATCTTTGGACTGATACACATTTGTAACATTTCGGTATTATTTTTAGGTTTCTTAGGTCTCTCTGAGGGAACTCAATATTACAAAAGTTAATCCTTTTTTGTTTTGATTTGGTTTGGTTTTTTCATTTAGTTTGATGAAATAGTGAAACCACTTACAAGACTTGGACCTTAGGTATTAATAACAAGTACAGTATGCCCTTGGCTTATCCTTCTCGGAGTTACTGAATCATATTAGTTACATTCAGTTGCATTTAAACTGGCTTCCCACTTATTCCTTGTATCATTATTTGTACTGTGATGTGAAATAACTTCATCTGTTTTTCCCTTTCTTGTTTTGTTATTTGAAGTTAAATGCCTAGCTTTTATTAAAAAAA